>JADRCH010000009.1:23051262-23212317 GCA_019843965.1 Rhynchomys soricoides
ATGCCAGCCCTTAAGTATTAGGAAAAAAATGTAACTTCATGAACAATTACTAAGTACATTTTTACCTAAATGGGAAAGATTGTTCTTCTTCTGTTATATCCCTTAGGGCATAACTTCTGGAAGGCAGATACAGTCGATTGATTTCTGGTATAATATCCTAGGACAGTTTTATTAACTCCATGCTTATTCAATTAATAATAATTAAATGTATTTTTCAGACTCAATCACTGATTGATTCATAGTAATTACCTCGATGGGACCACAAAATGGAGTCTGAAGTAACAGTTTGACTTCATCTGGATTAAATTACTAGGATAAGCTTTACAATAAGAGTCAATGGGTGATGACAAAGATAAATGCCTAGGGGTGGGAATCCCATGAAGTGATTAAAGACAGCAACACTGACCTTTAGTTTAAATTGTAATCACTTCCCAGCCTCATCTCTTCACCAATAATTATTAATTCCCAATATTTTCCAGTCCTTCTGGGCATAATAAAAGAGAAAGATTGCATATCAAAAGAGACTTCTTTTCTGGCTCCAAATAAGGATAAATCCCAAACCTGAGTCTAATTATCCAGCATTACATTAGTCCCCTAAGAAAAGAATAAATGTAAGGTTTAAAAACATGCTTAACATTTTAGACTGTTTAATATTAATAGAAAACCGTACTCCTCGTTAGTATAGGAAATAAACACACAGTGTACGTTGTTGTTTCTTTTCATTTCCAGAATGCAAACTAGATCTTCCTCTTTCTTTGTTCACTTGTATTCTCTTCAAAACAATGAAGCTTTAGACCCGCCAGCTCAAGCACAGTGAGGTATGCAACTGTCCCCAGAGGAAACAGTTTCTTGGAGTTCAGCTAGGGGGAAAGACTGACTACCCATGATGGACGTCCTGCTGCTGGTATTACAGCATAAACTGGGGGAGAAAGACATCAACAAAGAGGTCCAACCTGCTCAGAGCGCAAACAGGGTGAGCAGGGAGGCAGATGCAGATGGGTCTCTAGAGTTCAAGGCCAGTCTGGTCTATGTAGCAAGTTCCAGACCAGCCTAGGCAACATCATAAAACCCAGTTTTTATGTATTATAAATATTTGTTATATGGAAGCATTAATATATATTAAAGAGAGCACGCAATCATAGTGGCCTCCCAGAATGGTAATAGGGTGTCAATAAGCTGGAGATTGCCCAGCAAAGGGCATCTCATCACAAGTGAAAGCATGTCCACATGAACAAGGAGATGGAGATAAAAATAGGATCAATCAATTAAAGATGCTACCAGGTTCCATATGGTCAGAGGGAGAGGAAACAAACTTGGAAAGGAGTAAGACTAGAAAGACTCTTTCTTGTCAGATAGGATATGGCGGTCTATGAACTCACTGTCTCAACAGAGAGGCGCAGAAAAACATCTACAGATAAGTGTGTCTTGATGCATGCCTACAAACCCCTAAGTCTCTCAACTGAGAGTAACTGAGAACTCTCCCAATAGCAGTGAACACTAACACCCAGATCTCAGATTACAGCTGCAAGTCCCTGATAATAGGACACAGGGTTTCTTGGAGAACAGATGATTCCAAAGCTGGAGCAGGAAATGTAGGAAGCGCCTTATGCCATCCGGTGTAGAAAGCAAGAAAGTGCTCAGAAGATAATAAAGAAATGCCCAAAGCACATAGCCTAGAGGGGTTGCCACTGGGAAAATCGGTGACTTAAGCATCAAACTTGAAATAGGGATTATAAGCTGATGCACTAGTTACAGTAGCTAGGGTGTTTGAAACAGAAGACAACTTGAGTTTGAGACCAGCCTGGACAGCATAAAAGAACCTGTACCCCTCAAAAAAAAAAAAAAATGCTTCAAGCCTACTTAATAAAACAGGAAGCTGTAAACACATTTAAATACTAAATAAATAAGTTAAATTTTTGGTTAAAACTAAGTTTCAAAGTATCAAGAATAGTGTTCTGGTTAGTTTAATGTCAACTTGACACAGACTAGAGTCATTTGAGAGAGCATCAATTGAGAAAATGCCTCCATAAAACTGGCTACAGGAAAACTTGTGGGACATTTTCTTAATCAGTGATTGATGTGAGAGGCCAGTCCATTGAGAGAGGGGCCACCCTGGGCTGGTGGTCCTCAGTTTTATAAGAAAGTAGGCTGAGCAAACATGAAGAACCTGTCAGGAAACATTACCCCTCCGTGGCCTCTGCCTCACCTCCTGTAGTCAGGTTCTTGCCCTATTTGAGTTCCCACCTTTAACTGTCCTCAGTGGACCATGATTCCAGATATGTAAGTCAAATAAACCCTTTTCTTCCCAAGTTGCTTTCGGTTATGGTGTTTCATCATAGAAATAATAACCCTAACTAAGACTGTGTGCAAAATTTTTAATGTGTAAACTTGGCAGGCATCACCCTAATCAGATGGTCGAAGTGTGCTGATTTCTAATGGGACAGATCTAAGTCATGTCATACCTGATAGGATGCAGAGATGACATGAGAATTTGTGACCATCCTAACTGTACTAGTAAGCACTCTCCAGAGAGCAGACCAGTAGGATACACAGGCTAACAGAACAAGAAAAGGATTCTCAGGAAAATTGGATTAACATTATAAATGCTAAGGAATCCCCTGATACAGCACCTAAAAGCCAAGGAACCAGGGAAGTCCGTAGCATGACCACCAAGTTCAAAGGCCCTCTGTGTCTAAGACCAAGGACCTGAGTTCCTAGGTCAAGGTGGGGAATGCGGACAAGTCACCGATGCAAACCCCAGAGTCCAAAGACCATGGAAACTGATGTTCTGATGTCCAAAGGCAAAAGAAGAATGCCCAGCTCCACAAAAGAGAGACAATTCACCTTTTCTCTGCCTTTCTGCTCTAGCTGAGCACCCAGCCTATGGAGCATTGTCGTGGAAGGCCTGGCCACTCAGTACATCAAATCACACACCAGTCTCTTCTGGGAAGATCCTCATACACACAAGAAACAGCTGGGCATCACTTAACAACAGGGACGCATTCTGAGCAATATGCCCTAAAGTGTTTGGGCACAAGTCTAAATGGTATAAGTCAGTCATCTATGTGCCTCTTTGAGGCACTCAATGATGCCAAAAATACATTTTACAGTAAATTTGTTTATATAAGTTGAAGGAGTCTACTCAAATAACTGTTAAATTAGACATGGTGGTGTGTGCCTGTAATACTGGCAAGTATTACAAGTGTGTGTGTGATGGGAGGAGACAGGAAGACAGCAAATTTGAAGCTAGCTTTGGCTAAGTAGATGAACTCTTGAAAAACCATAAGAAAACTACTGAAAAACATGCTAGCTACATAAAACAGTAATGGTCATTCTTCTTCTTCTTCTTCTTCTTCTTCTTCTTCTTCTTCTTCTTCTTCCTCTTCCTCTTCCTCTTCCTCTTCCTCTTCTTCCTCCTCCTCCTCCTCCTCCTCCTCCTCCTCTTCTTCTTCTTCTTCTTCTTTTTTGGTTTGACTGAGACAGTTTTTCTGTGTGTAGCTGTGGCAGTCCTAGAACTGATTCTGTAGACTAGGCTGACCCCAAATGCAGAGCTCCACCTACTTTTGCCTCCTGGGAGCTGAGATTAAAGGTGTGTGCCACCATGCCTGGCTAACACAGTCATTTTTATCATTATCAAGTAGGAATTGTACATAACTGTGTCACTATACTTTTCTAAGCTGGTAGTAGATTTGTTTACACCACACACCCATCAGGACTGTCCTGTATCACATAAGGATGGCCACACAGTTACTAGGTAACAGGAAGTTTCATCTCCATTATAACCCTCCTCAATCACAACTGACTTAATGTCAGTACAGGGTACATTACCAGGATGCTTTGTCAGCTCTCAACTCTCCCTTAATTCAGTTAGTTCACTCCTAACATTAGCCATCACATATACCGAAGATGCATAGCCTGAGGTATAATCATGACAAAACAAAGTTTCTCATTAACACACATTGTACATGACAAATGGCCGGTGAAAGTCAAAGGAACAATGAAGACTTCCCAGACAGGAGAACTGAAGCGCCAAGAGCACTGGTTCTGAAGGGAGTGCTGATATCAGGCGGGAGCTTAGATACCAGGCGTGCCAAGAGAACCAATGGGAGGACTGGACAGGGCCCTGGGGCTCTGATCAGCAGCGTCTCCACATCAGTGTCCTGGTGTGGGGTCTTTGCTTAGTTAGACTACTTATATGCAAACAAACACTAAAGTTGCAGAAATCACTTAAAGCTAAAGGCATCAAGTGAGCAACTCACACTCTGATTGTCAGGAAAGCAAAACCATTCCTGTCCTGTGCTATACGGGTCACTTTTCTGAAAGTTTCCTATGATTCTAAATTTTATAATATATTTTCTTTTTATTTGAATTTTTTTCATGCAATATATTTTGATCTTATTTTTCCTCTCCCAGATCTTCCCCACCTCCCTACCCCACTCCCACTCTCTCAAAAAGCAAATGATGAAAATCCAAACAAACCATTAACATATATATATACACACATACATACATACTCAAAAAAGACTATAAAAGCATGCATCAGACCATGCAGGTTCAAATCAAACAAAATCCCAGCACTGAGAAGAAGTGAACATAAAGCCTCACCCCTGACCAAGAAGCTATTTGCAACTGATACCTGCTGAGAAGGGGAAACCACATTCTCTAATGCAGAGTCATGGAATATATCAACCACAGGCCAAGGCAGCTCCATGCCCAGGTATAGGTGACCAACATGAACTCCATAGTTTTACTGTTGCTGCCGCTGCTGCTGCTGCTGCTGCTGCTGCAAGAACTTTTTGTTTCGCTTTGCTTGGTTTTGGTATTTTCTAAATGTATTTTAAAATAACTATTCAGAGGCAAGCTGATCTCTGAGTTCAAAGCCAGCCTGAACTATAGAGCTAGTTCCAAGACAGCCAGAGCTATACAGAGAAAAACCAGTCTCAAAAACCAATGATAATGATGATTGACAAATATTCAGTATGGAGTGTTCCCGTGTTTTGGTTCTTATTCTTTCATCACTAGGCAGAGTGCATCTGGAAGTCAGTCACCTGCATGTCTTCAGACTGCCAGACATGCGGACACTCAATGGCACTGCCTGGCTGAGCAAGGCCAGTAATTCAATTGTTACTTTTCCTCTCAACATTAAGGATGCTGTCCTAGTTTGGTTTCTAATATTGTGATAAGACAACATGACCAAACCAACTGCTATGAGAAAGAGTTTATTTGGGCTTACAGTTTCAGTGGACTAGAGGCCATGATGGCAGAGAGAAAGCCTTACAGCAGGAAGAGAAAGCTGAAAGCTCACGTCTTGAACTGCGAGTGTGAAGCAGAGAGAGTGAGCATGAGACAGCACGAGTCTAAACTCTCAGAGCCGCACCTCCAGGGACCTCCTTCAACAAAGCCATACCTCCTGAGCCTCCCAAACAGCACCTCCAACTGGGGACCAAGCTTTCAAATGCCCAACACTATTGAGGGAATGTCTTACTCAAGCCACCACAAATGCCTACACTAAAATGGTTATGCCCCAGTAATCTTTCTCCCTCAACTCAAATCTCACCTAAACCCAGTCCCCAAATTAAATCAAATAACGACAACACGTATTCTCAACAATTTCTTGTTTAGGTTTTGCTTCTGGTTATTTTTTCTCGCCTGACCCTCATTTTACATACATAGCCCCCCATTTTCCTGAATTCAACCTCCATGTAACTGTTTTACATACACATTATACGTTAGGCTACAGTTTGACATACACATTATACGTTAGGCTACAGTTTGACATACACATTATACGTTAGGCTACAGTTTGACATACACATTATACGTTAGGCTACAGTTTGACATTTTTTTCCTTGGCATCCAGATGAACATCTTGAGCCATGATATGGGAGTTGCCTGAGGCAAAGCAGCCTTCTTGCTTTGCCAGCACGGCCATCTGCATGTGGGCAGTGTTATGGAAAGAACTGGGCAGCTTTACTGTTTTCACCATTAATATTTTATTTTTTTAAGTAGTGGAAAATAAGATGGAGTGGTTGGCACTATGAAAACTATAGGTTCCATAAAAAGAACAATATTGAGACAAAGATGGAAATCAACAGACATGCCAAAAACTGTAGTTGTTCTTTCTCTTCTGCTTGTTCCTTGAGCTTCGCCTGGGCAAAGCATGTTCTATTGGAAGAAGGAGCTCAAAACAAAAGAACACGCCTGACACGTGAGAAGTATGCTCCAAACCTATGCTTTAGTTAGTAGACTTAAGATCTTCCTGGTAAACAGGCTAGCTAGTCAGTTTCACACGGCTTGAGGAAAGCGAGACACAGGCATAGGCAAATGCACAGACCCGAGCATATGTGCAGACATGGACACCTACCAGCACTGGCACTAACGCTACGCTCAGACTAGGAGCAAGTGCAGGCATAGGCATGGAGACATACACACAGGCCCAGACTGAGGCACAAACCAGCAGAGGCAGCTGCACACACAGAAACACCATGATCTATGAAGTGCAAACTGCCCACAAGCTTCCTGAGAGAAAAAGTTCACTTTTCTCTTATGGTTCCAGGGTAACAATTTTCATCAGCCACAGCCTAGGACAGGGGGTGCTTTTGAGAACTAGTGCTTGCACTGTAAGTACCCTAGTCTCAGATGATGTTGGAATTACAGGCCTCCCAGTGAGCCCCATAAACCTTATGTATGAGGCCCAGGAGGGAGGACTATTCTTTTTGGCTGTAGTTCCATTATAAATCCTTATGTAAGCTTTTCACTTGGGATCAAAACTGAAAATCAACTCTAAACTTCGTAGCCTGCCTTTCTTTTTGTGCATTTTAACAGGAGAGACCTAGAATGAAGGTCAACCAAAGATGGAGAATATAAAACAGAAAAAAGGAGGGGAAAAAAACAGAGGGAGTGAGAAAGAGCACTTAGAAATATAAAGGAAGCAACAGAACGGACAAAGCAGCGGAGCGAAGGAAGTGGGAAAAAGAAACAGACAACCACGGCTGGAAGTGAGGGCATGCACCTGGAATCTAGCACCTGGGAGGCAAAGGCAGGAGGATTGCTGTGAGTCCAAGGCCAGCATGGAGTGCTACAAAGGAGACCTTGTTCATAAATAAGTAAAGTACAATAACAAAGAGCCTGCACCTTTGCCAGCGAGCTCTCTCTGCTTTGTGGTTGTTTTTAAAGACATAAGCCCCCAGCCACTGCTCTAGCACCTTACCTGCTTGCCTGCTGCCATGCTCCCCACTGTGATGGCTGTGGACTCTATCAGCTTCTGAGACAAACTCTTTTTTCATAGGCTGCACTGGTCATGGTGTCTATGTCACCATAGAAAGGTGACTGGGACAATCCTCTACACCCTTCTCCTTCATTTAAAGTTCTCACATACTTGTTTTTATTTGTATTTATCTTTCCATGTAATGGGTAGTCTACTAAATATTAAATCCTTTCCTGGGAGAAGAAATACAACAAACAAGTAAATGCATATATACATCTGTACATAAATACATGTGCATACATATACAAAGTATGTTCTAAGTATGAAAGTCTGAAGTAAAAAAAAGAAAGAAAGAAAGAAAGAAAAAGTCTGAGGTAATGCACTCTGGGTGTGTCAGTTACTATGCCCTTAATTTGTCATAAACAATTAGAAGTTAAGTTTGTACCTGAAGTATATATTTCAGAATCTGAATTCAGCCATGTGACCATCTGACTCTCTATGCTGTTCCACATCTTAGCATATCAGCAGGAGTCACCATCACTCTCTGGAAGAGGCAGAAGTATTTCATCCCTCAAATCAATCTCTCTCTCTCTCTCTCTCTCTCTCCCCATCCCACTGTAAACCTGACTGTAAAATCCCTGTTGGTTTGATTTTAAAGTTAGAGGTAAGAAGAAGACGGGAGTCAGAGAAAGGCAAATAGAGGACAACTTTAACATAATTCTCTCTGGTCATATAAAGAGCAGTTAAATACTTCCAGTTTTTAAAAGTAAAATCAGATGCGAGTTAGGTTGAGTAGTACAGCAGTGTTTGCCACCTCAGTGCATCGCTGAATGCTGGCATGGACTCTGACCACAGGGAGACCAAATGTGCATTCTGAAGGAAAACAAACAAAGTGGGTATCTGAAATGAAGTAGGGACAGAAGAAATAAAGACCACAAGGAAGTGTCAAAGTGTGCTGTAATGCAAAGTCTTTCTTTCGATTATAAGCAACATTAAAAACAGCCTTAGCTTGATAGTCACACACAAAGATGTTGTCTAAGAAACACATGCTTTTGATTTATTAGCTTTGGTGCGTATTCCTGCGTGAAGCTAACACTGGACCTGGATGTTTGCATTTCTAACCAGTCACCTCGGTGATAAGGATATTTGGGAAATGATTCTATTCAAAGGGCATGTAAATTTTTGATCCAAAACAGCTCTTAGAGATCTGATGTAGGAAGGACTCTAAGGAAAGCCGCTGATGCTGAAGGTAGTGGCTTCTGCTTATACCTCACAACCTCAAGTGCTGGCTTTGGGTGGACTCTATTGTTGAAGTAGAAGCTCTAGAGCAGGTAGCTTAGAGCAGAAGCTCAGCTTGGCACAAAAAGTTACAAATGTTTGCAAACCTTGAGTAGGCACAACTAAATCATATTTCCTAGAATCACAAACAACACAGCACAGAGGGAAACTGGAATCCTAGAATCCCTATTAAGAATTCAAAGAAACTGTTAAAATACCTTACGTGTTAAGAACCCAGACCACACACTGCTCAGGTCATGCCAACATGCAGATGTCTCTCTCCTCCCTCATAGCTCACTGGTACACAGGCCCAGACTAACAGACTCTAAGCTATCAGAGGCTACCAGTGACACTATGATAGATACACATTGGCTAAATGAGACCCTATGTCCTCAAGGTCACACATCCCTTCCTTAGAGTATAAGAATCTCTTCCTTTTCCCTTGCCACCCAAGAATCAGAGACAACCTGGATTTTGGACCTGCCCTCAAGCATGAGACAAAGACCCTTACCTTTCCTCTGAACCCATAACAAGAGTCCACCACTCTACCATGTAGGCTGATCTCCTCAGAGCTCTGACCATGCTGTTGTCTGTCTGCCTATAACATCAAGAACTCTTCTGACTCTCTTACCCAAAAGGACAATCCATCTCAGTGTCTTCTGAGCCCCAAACTCAAAATCTTTCACTAGAAATCTGTCGAAAGTTATCTTTCTTTTAAAACGAAATTTCACATCTTGTCCCACAGAGCACATAATGAAATGAGCTTCTAATATTTCAAATGCTTCTGCTAGCTTCATCAAGCACAAATATAAGATGCCCTGTGGTGGTGTTTAATACCATGAGAATCCATCATTTCTGCTACACAGAATCAGGACTATAATACAGCACTACATTTTAGATTGTTTTGTTTTATTTATGTGTATGACTATTTTGTTTATAAACATGTTTGTATGCCTCATCTGTGCCTGGTGCCCACGGAGGTAAGAAAAGGCTATCAGATCTCCAGGAACTGTAGTTATAGGTGGTTATGAGCCACCACGTAGGTACTGGGAATCTAACCTAGGACCTCTGTGAGAACAAGTTCTCTTAACCACTGAGCCATCTCTTCAAGCCCTCATCAATACTATTTTTTTATGTAAAGACATTAAAACTGAAATAGTTTTTTAAAATGCAAATTATTATTCTGTGAGTGCCCTGGGACGTGACTTGTTCTGTTGATGTGATCTTGGAAAGTCAAAGTCTTATTGAATTTACTCTGCCCTGACCACAAGCCCAGCTTCCCAGAGCCATGGGAGTCTTCATCAATGCTGAATAAATACCTTGATTACTCACTCAAATATGATGTCACTTCTACTTTGTCTTCAGGGACAGAAGAGGAAAGGGTCCACCACCACGCTGTGAAGGAGGGTGAGATGACCAAAATGTAGGTGCAAAGAGAAAGTGGCCTGTGGGAGGGCTGCCTAGAAGGAACCAGGGCAGCAAAGGTAAAATACAGATTTAGAAAGAATTAACTCAGGAATATCAGAGGGGAGTGTATTAGCCACGTGGAGGTTCAGGAGTGGCCCAACCATTGAGCTACTCAAGGCATATTAAAATATAAAGGGTGTGTGTGTGTGTCTTTCCATCTGGGATCCAGGACATCAGGGCAGGTTTAGAAGAGGCGTGTGAAAGAGGAGCCACGTGCACCCAGCCAGGAACATAGAGAATTTTAATATTTACCGCTACAGATAGGTGCACCTGCAAGTGAGTACTAAATAAATAATGAGCTACCAAAATAATACATACAAGAAAACCATAAAACAAACATGTTCTTATCAAACTAGGTGCTGCACATCTATAATGCCCGTCCTGGGGAAGCTGAGGTAGAGTTGACAGTTTGAGGCCAGTCTACGTTACATAGTGAGACTCTGTCTCAAAAGAAGGAAAGAAGCCTTCTTCATTTTCCAATTTTGAGGCTATTTCTTCATGAAGAGAACAAAGACAAGCCACTAAAGATTTAACACAAGATCAATTTGCCTCTAAATAAATATTTCATATACTTTTAAATTTTTAAGTAATTACTTCAAATTTGCAAATTCTTTGAGCATAAAATATGTTCTTAAGTACAGGTTTGCCAAAATCAAAATAATGTACTTGAAGAACCAGATCTGATGATGATGGCTTGCATATCAAGGGGACAGGAGGGTGTCAAGTGCAAAGGCTGCTCTGGCTGCTTAGTAAACCCAAGGCCAGCCTGATCAACTTAAGAGAAAACAAAAGTGGGGCTGGAGACATGGCTCAGAGTTTAAGAGCACTGACTGCTCATCCAGAGGTCTGGAGTTCAGTTCCCAGCAACCACATGGTGGCTCACAACCATCTGTAATGGGATCTGATGCCCTCTTCTGGTGTGTCTGACAGCTGCAGTGTACTCGTAAAATAAATCTTTTAAAGAAAGAAAGAAAGAAAGAAAGAAAGAAAGAAAGAAAGACAGACAGACAAGACAAAAGTGAAGGCAGAGCCAGGTACACAGCTTAGGAATAGTATTAACCAACAGATTCTGGGTAATTCCCAGTACCACAAATACAGTAACAACACCAATAACAATGTACTTTGATATTCAAATACCCTTGACCTTGCTCAAAAAAAAAAAAAAAAGTAACCATAGCCTCTAAAACTATATTTATTATTGTGTGCCTAAGATCATGAATACTGAAGTATTTGAAGTATTCGAAAATATAATATTTTTGAATTTCAAAGAACTTCTCTCCAGACACATTGAATGAAAAACAAAATTTTAAAATAAATGAGGGCTCAGCAGTTAAGATTACTTGCTACTCTTGCAAAGGACCAGAGTTTTGTTCCTCGCACCCACACCGAGTGGCTTAGAACTATACTTATAACTCCAGTTCCAGGGGATCGAATGCCTTCTGGCCTCTTCAGATCCTTGTATGTGCACAGACTCATGCTGACATACATATAAATAAAAATTAAATCCTTAGGGAGTGGGAAAAAAGAAAACAAAGGAAAGATGCCATCAAGGCTAGAAAGATGCAGTTAACAGCACTGCCTATTCTTCCAGAGGACCTGGGTTCAATTCCCAGCACCCACATGGTGATTTACAACCATCTGTACCTCTACTTCTGGGGGATCTGATCCCTTTTCTGACATCTGTAGACAACAGGCACACACCTGGTGAATAATACATACAGGCAGGCAAAACACTCATAGACATAAAAGGAAAATAAACCTTTAAAAGGTACTTTTGGTGTTGGGGAGCTGGCAAGACAGATCAGCATGTAAAGGCACTTGTAGTCAAGCCTGATAACCCAAATTCAATCCCTAGAATCTACATAATGGAAGAAGAGAACCAACTCCCAAAAGTTGTTCTTTGACTTCCACACATCACTGTGACATGCATATACACACCCCCGCGTGCGCGCACGCACACACACACACACACACACAGTTTGAAAGAGAGGGAACAAGAGAAAGAGACGCCACGTCCAAGCCAGGCTTAGCATGCCTGTAATGCCTTCACTTGGAGGCTGAAGCAGGAATTCTGTCCAGCTGAGCCAACCTGGCTACAGAGTTAGTTCCATATCTACTTGACTATAACGTGACACATTGTCTCAGAAAAAAAAATAGAATTAAGTAACAACAACAACAAAAACTACTATTTTCAAATCTATGTATGGGTAAACTACAGAACTTGACACAAGAAACAGTGTATATGAGAAATTCAGGAACTGTCTCCCCCACTTCTCCACATAGAAAAAAAACGCCCAGAAAATTATAAACTTACCATTTTCTACTTCTCATAATTATATGACATTTTCCCATTGCCTAGTTCTGAAATTCAATCCTTCAAAATTCCTTGTTTGTCCCACATGGTTAAATGGAATGTTCAGCATTTTTTATATTATGCCTCATTAGGCAAGAAATCAACCAAAATAGGCATTTATGATAGACTCAAAGTGTTCTCGTTTTAAGTAAATACACACACTACACATTTTAATAAACCAAACTTGTAAGCACAGCTATCCCAGGGTAGCCACAGAAGACTGGTTCCAGGACCCCTGTGGAGTTCAGAGGCCACAGATGCTCAAACTCCAGACATAAAATGCTGTAGTGTTTGGACAGAACCTATGTACCTCTTCCTGCCTACTTTAAATCACCCTCAGGCTCCTTCTAATAGCTAATGCAATAGAAGTCATCCATTATACTGTATTCTTTAGAGAATAATGATGGAGAAATGTCTACACATGTTTAGTGCACACACAACCGTAGCAGGCTGTAACTACACAGTATCCAAGCCACAGATGATTGAATCTGCAGATATGGAAACCCTGGAGTTTAAACAACCATGGAACGTTGATGTCTAGCCAATGTATTGCAAAAGGCCGTGAGCCTAAATCTGAAGACAAATAAACTAGGAGGTTGCTGAGATCATCATAACTCGAGGTCAGCTTTCTGTTTAATGAAGTAAATTGTCTGAAGAAAGAAGAGGAACATAGTGAGGTAGAGCATGACTTGTGGGTACTTACGCCAGCCACTTGTGGTCTTTGCTAATTAACTGAAGTGACAGATCCCAGGAAAAGCTAAGGGTGATTAAAACATTCGGGAGGACTGTCCATTAATGAGAAAAAAAAAAGAAAAAAAACAGGTGTTATACGGCCTAGAAAGAAAACAATAGAACTAGAGGGTGATTCATAGTAAATTTCAATTTACAATAGCTATTGAGGAGTCAGGGACAAACACCTTACCAGTGGAACCAGCAGGGATGTAAATTTCAACACAAGAAACTAGACTCAAAACAGACTTCATGATAATGGGAATCTGGAAATTTTTAGCCTGGATGACTAAAGTGTGACTCTGTGACCACTTGAAGTCAGCTAGGGAACACTCAAGCACAGAATGAACATAGGAAAGCAAGTCCAGAAGGGTGAAACGGAGATGGATGCCCTGAGAGAAGGGCTCCTGAGGGGATATGGATGGAGGGTGTGTCTCCTGGCGTGACCCAGAGTACACTTTCTGAGGTGCCTCCTAACTCCACTGGTCCTTCCAAAGACAAGGCTGCAAGCAAGCTCGTTTGCCCCAGTGTGTCCTCAGTTCTCTCCTCCTCCACTTCCTTCTGCCCACACCCCCTGCTCTAACTACTTCTTCCTTCCCTCTTCACCACCTTAAAGGTCTCTTTGTCTCCCCTTCCGTTCTCCCATTCAAACAGCAGCTTTCAGCCTCTTTCTCTTCCCACCCGGCACTACCATGAGATGGAGATACAAAAACACTTGTGATAAGACTTTATGAAACATTGTAATGAGTACGCCAAGAGGATGGCAGCTGCGCTGGCTGCAGGCAGGTCTGTGGGGTATTTTCTTAATTAGTGATGGGTGGGGAAAGGCCCAGCCTATAGTACCACCCCTGGGCTGGTGATTTATAAGAAAGCAGGATGAGCATGCCATGGGGAGCTCACCAGTAAACAACATTCTTCTATGGCCTCTGCAGTTCCTGCCTTCCGGTTCCTGCCCTATTTGAGGTCCTGTCCTTACTTCCTTCAGTGATAAACAGTGATGTGGAAGTGTAAATAAACCCTTCCCTCCTCAAGTGGCTTTGGTCATGGTGTTTATTGTAGCAATGATAACCTCAACTAAAATAGTAACAATGTATCTTTCTATTAATGATACAAATTCCCAAGACAACCTCCCATTCTTACCTTTGGAAGTAGTAGGACCCAGTGGGATAAGAGAAGGATTAACGTGCCAGTTAGAAGTCAATCAGTACTATGCATGGTGGCACACACGTGTAATCCCAGCACTCAGGAGGCCGAGGCAGGAAGATCATAAATTCCAGGCTAGCCTAGACTATATAGCAAGGCCCTGTCTTTAAAAGAAAAAAGTTAATTCCTTTTATTTAAACATTCTCTTCCACGCACATACATAGACAAATCACAGTTTAAACTCCCTTTAAGGCTCCTTTTTTTTTTCTTCAAAGATACATCCAGTCATATGGCGAAGGGGTTATACATCTCTGATGATGTGACTTAGAGAGACAATTGATCCCAGTGCTATTAGAGATGTCCCCTATCCAGTTGGTGGCATCCTGCTGGTGATATTGTGGTAAGTTCCTTTTTGGAAAAGTTGGGGGCCTCAGGGGTCTTTGCTTCACTTTAGCCCAGGCTGACCCTTGGTAGTCCTTGACATCTGCCACCTCTTCAACTGCCAAAAGTACCTGGCAAGTAGCAAATAGGGTGGAGGGTGGGGGTAGAGTTTATGCCACCTGTGCCTACCAGAACTGTAAGAAGACTCTGGTTTTAGCCTTGACATATGTAAGAAGTTCCAGGAATCTGGAGAGATGGCCCAGTGGTTAAGAGTACTTGCTCTTCTAGCAGAGTCCAGGTTCAGTTCCCAGCACCCATGGAGTAATGTACAACCATATGTAATGCCAAGTCCAGGCCTCTGTGGACACCAGGAATGCACACAGTGCACTTACATACAAACAGACAAGAGAACTAGCTATACACATAAATAAATTTATTATGTATGAGTAAATCATTAAAAATTAATTGTGGGGCTGGAGAGATGGCTCAGCGGTTAAGAGCACTGACTGCTCTTCCAGAGGTCCTGAGCTCAATTCCCAGCAACCACATGGTAGTTCACAACCATCTGGAATGGGATCCAATGCCCTCTTCTGGTGTGTCTGAAGACAGCTACAGTGTACTCAGATAAATTAAGTAAATTTTTTTTTTTAAACTGACATAAAAATTAATCTTGATCCAAAGGATTCTCAAGGCTCTGCTTTGACCCTCTCTCTCTGTTTATGTGCTGCCTTCAACCAGTTCTAACTCAACCCCTGGTGGGTTGCATTTCAGGTAATACTTTGGGTTGATACTTTGAAAGGCTTTACTTTTTCCTGAACTGTATGGTAGAATACTAGACACAAGCCTCCGTGCTCCATGGGCAGCAAGCCAATGTCCCACAACATCTTCTCTCTAGTCTGTCTCTCTTCGGCTCTTGTCTTCTGTTCTCTGGGAATATAAAGTAGAATGGGAGGTGGAGCGGGAATGATTTTGTTCTTACTAACTTGTCTTAAATAATCACATGCCTAAAATGAAAGAATAGAAAATTTGTGACTAAGAAGGGAAAAAAGCTTCAGTGTGCTGGGGTGCAGGAGACAAACAGGGCCGGTCCTCAGGATTGTCACAGTGGGACTCATGGAAGACACAAACAACTCCACTTCAGGAGGGAAGAGTCCTCCACAATGCTTCTTCCAGATTCCTTTTGCAGAACATATTACTATAAATATAGTAATTAAATTACTATTTTTAGCACTGATCTTGTGTCAAATGCAAGGTGACAGAAAATGTCTCTCCTGCCATCTTGCAAGTTGTGTGTGCATGTGTGCGTGTGTTCCTGTGTGTGAGAGTGTACATGTGCAGGAATACATGTATGCACACACATGTAGACACTCAAGGTTGATGTCTAGATGTCACTCCCAATCACCGTCCACTTTTTATATTGAGATAGGTCTCCCACTGAATCAGACCTCACCATTTTGGTTAGTCTGACTAGCCAGCTTGTTCCAGAATTCCTTTTCTCTGCCTCCTGCCTGCTGGGATTATAGGTAAGCCACACACTCCTAGTTTTTCCTATGGCTTCTGGGGATCCAAACACCAGTATTCACACTTGTGCAGCCATGGCCTTAACCAGTGAGCCATTCCCCCAGCCCCTACATACAATCCAATCAATCTTTGCTAGCATGTTGCAATCTCCTTCTGATTGTTTGAAGGCAGATAGCGCCAGTATGGTATAGGTCTGTATTCCTAGCACATGGAAGGCGGAGGCAGAAGGATTCCCACAAACTTGAAAACAGCTTAGTCTACATAGTGTCAGGGCAGCTAAGATTGCATACTAAGATCCTGCCTCAAAGACTGGCATCTCCCTTGATGGATGAAATGGGTTGACCAGCGATCACTGAGCGGCAACACCCACATGAACTCCTAGGTCAATTCAAAACAGCCCATGACTCTGTAAGAAGAAGAAATGGGAAGTTACATTTGCTAATCTATAAATGAATATTCTCACTTCTTAGTGAATCAAATATTTCCCCAAATATTGCTCTCTTATTGACCAAATACGTATTTTCTAAACTTAGCAACAACTGGATCACCTTCCCTCAGTCTGAATGCCTCTTCTGTTCCATCCTTTACCGTTCTGATCAGAATCTTTGCCACAACGACAGTTCTGGGTCAATGAATTCAAGTGCCACACATGTGATTCATATCATTAGCTAAATTTAATCTGAGCAAGATTTGGATTTTATAACTTTCTCTATATGCAAAGCTCTAAAGGTATCCAAAAATCTTTGCCCTCGGAGTTTTGTTGTTTTTTTTTTTTTTTTTTCGGTAATATGTGTTTAGTAGACTATTTAAAAAACAGAAAAGTAAAAAAAGGTTTTAAGAGAGAAAACTTGTATGAACCTCTACAGAAGCATCAATTTAATAGTAAAATGCTGCCTCCTTCTGGATAAGGTGAATTATACATGAGAAACCTGTAAAATTGATGGAGACATATTGTCTTAGGAGAAGGGGGAGATGAGACATTTTTAAAAGAATTTTTTAATGTTAAAAAATAATTAGAAGCTGAAGAGTTAATGTGAAAAATTACCTAGAGTCTGCCTTTGAAAATATGAAGCACCTAAACCAGGTATCTCATGCATAAATAAGGCTTTGTTACCAAGAAATAGGGGGTTTTAATCTCACTGATAAAAGAAATTTTAAGAATAATACAAAAGTAGCTTGAAGACAACTTGATTGTTACCAGGAAGAGCAAACTATAAATCTTGGTGGCTGCCTGTTGGAGGAAGATGCAGCAGAGAAAGAGAAACAGCCATGTTGCTTGAGCAAAGCCAGCATGTAGGTCTGCTATATGGTAGATAAACAACCGCACAGTGGGTAGCATTAGAGAAACAGTGAGTTCCAGAGGCTGGAGACACGGCTCAGTGGTTAAGGGCACTGCCTGCTCTTCCAGAGGACTGAGGTTCGATTCACAGCACCTAGATGGTGGCTCCCAAGCCGTACCCTAACTCCAGTTCCAGAGGATCCAACACACTCCTCAAGCCTCCCTAGTCACTAGGAAAGGTGGTGCAGGCATTCATTCAGGCAAACACCCATACGTATAAAATAAAAGTTTAAGTGAACTCCAGAGTATAGGGAAATCAGGCTCCTACAAAGGGAAGGAAGACAAAAAGAAAACTTGCATTTTTCTGAGAAGCTTACTCTTCTTGGTAAGACAGACTCACAAAGCCATGTGATAGTGGCTCTGTAAGCCTCTGTAATACACGCGGGTGGAGATTCCAGGAAAGAACTAGAAGGTTAATACATCGCTGTATCTCTTTACGGTGGCTTAAGTATGGTCTCTTCATCGATGGTCCCCTGGCCAGGTGATGGGTAGTGCTTTCTGGATTAATCCTTAAGGGAGGAGATAGTGGAATGTCTCCACCCAGAGGTAGACCCCATTCTTTTGGCAAGGAGGTGACAGCTTCCCTCAGTGGGCCTTCAGTGCTGCTGTAACATCCCAGTTCTGAAAAGGTGACACTACCGTTATTTAGATGAGCTGACATTAGAAAATGGATATAATTTTTTTTTTTCATGAAAATCTAGAGATTCAGGAGAAATTGATGTCTGGACTAGAGTGTTAGTTCCCACCCTCACATTGAGGAGGTAAGAAACCAGAGCTCCTCTTTAGTATTCCTGGACATGAAGAAGGTCCAATGGCCTCCTGGGAAGGCATCCAGGGGCCCACCAGTCACCGGAGAGCCACTACAGCGTGCAAGTCTGTGTTGGAGAGACAGGCAAGGAGAAACAGTATGGTTTGAGCACTGTGAAGAGAGGTGGAACTGGAGACTCAAGAGTGGAGAGGAACAGCCTGATGTGAGGAGCCTGCCCTGCTACCTGAGGCTATCCATGGGGAAATCTCAGCTCGTGCTGCTGCTGAGGGCCATGTCTGGGTTCATAGCCACGCAGCGCAGCAGCGGGGATCTGTTTCGGTAATGGTGGCTCATGTGGATGTCCCTGGTCTGGGCTGCCACCTGGGACAGTGTTAATGTCCAAGGGCTATGCAAAGCTGGTTCTGCCCCTTACTGGCTGCAGCAGCCTGGAAAGTTGGCCCTACCCCTCACCTGGGCAGCACAGTAGAGCTGACCTGGTGGTGGGGGCTCGAGTGAGCCAGCCTGATGATATGGGGGAGGGAGAGCTGGCAAGAGATGCCCACACACACAGGTAGGCAGGAGAACTGGCCCCAGGGGCATAAAAGCAGGAGAGCTGGTCCTACTGGTCACAGCACTCAGGAGAGTACCCCTGCACCTTGACTGAGCAGCACAGTATAGCTGGTTCTAGAGGTGTGAGTGTAGGTGGGCCAGCCTGTGGACGTGAGAGCAGAAGATCTGCCCCTGCCCCTTGCTGACTGCAGCATGGGGTGAGCTAGCTGGGGCGTTGAGGTTGGGGAGACTGAAAAGGAGCCCAAAGGCTTTTGTTGAGATAGATCTTCAAGAGAGGGAAGACATGGATATGCATGGGGCTCTCAGGGACCCATTACCTTTGAGGGGTGGAAGAATGGAGTAGAGCTGGGTGGAAAAAATAGCAGACCAAAAATGAGTGTGTAGTGGGGCTTGTTGGAAGAGCAAGAGGGGCCCAAAGGCTGGGGCTAGGTCTTCAGAGGAGGGTGTCCTCAGAATAGGTCTGGCTGGATACCAAGGAGCAGGAGGAGAAAGAGCTGGGAGGGGAGCGGGGAGTCACTAAGGATGAGAGGGGACTTGTCCATAGGACAGGAGTCCCCGGAAGAAAACAAAACAAGAGGAGGCTCAGCTCTGAAAAGAGCTTTAGGAGACAGGTAAAGAGGAGAATCGGAAAAGTGGAGCGAGATGAGCACAGACAAGGATGGGAGTGGAGACAGGTAAAAGCTTTAGTGTCGGGTGTTGGGGTCCAGGAATCACCTCACAAACCACACCAACACCGATCTCAGACAGACGGAGTCGGTCTGCTTACCAGAGGCTATCTGTGGAGACCTCTGGCCTGGCCTGGCCTGGCCTGGCTTGGCTGGGCTGGGAGGGAGGGTTCAAGTGAAGGGGAAAGTGCGCAAGCAGGGAGGGGAAGTGTCTCCACCACCTCCCATGATGATGATGATGGTGCAGCAGCAGCAGCGGGGGGGTGGCCGCAACGATGCAACGATGATGGATGACGATGACCTACGACAGAGGATTTGGTGGATTTGGTGGATTTGGAGCAGGGCAGCCACTGTTGCTCTGAGAGTTCAGGGAAGCTTCTGGTGGCAAAAGCTTCGGGAGAGCATTCTATCCCTATGCAGTGTTACAACTCTTATGACAGATGCTCTCAGACCGCAGAGTAATTCTTTTATTCCTACTGGATAGGATCTTATATACAGTTTTGGGTCTGACAGTTTGGTCTGACAGCAGGTGCTTCCTATTGGTTTGGCCTGAGATGCCTCATCTACGTAAGGGATTTGTGGGCCCTATGTAACTGATGGCCACAATTCTCTCTGGGCCGGTGGGGGGTGGGGGGGCGGTGTATGTGACAGGGGCCTGGAATTGGGAGCAGGCAAAGTTCCTACTATCCCTTCTGGATCTCTGGGTCTTCAAACCCTAACTCAACCTTACCAGGCTTCCAATCATGATCCACTGCCCACAAACAGGGATAGTTTATTAGGCATACACCTCAGGACTGGTCGACCCGGGCCACGGTCCGGGTTCGGGAACTGAATCATGACCCTGAGTTAAGATCCTACAGGGTTTTTTGAACCCAAATCCACAAGCATATGTGCCAAGTTATTCCGCCAATCAGGATTTAGGGATAGGTGGATTTCCTTAGGAACGTATCTTTACTGTACATTTACCATGCTCCCATTGGTTGGGGTATTCAACTGTGGCAGGGGACTTGCCTTGACTAATATTCATGGCCTAATCATGTCCTAATTTGTCTACCAGGGAGGGACTTGCCTAACATTCGTGGGTTTTTTTGTTTTTTTTTTTTTTGGTTTTTCGAGACAGGGTTTCTCTGTATAGCCCTGGCTGTCCTGGAACTCACTCTGTAGACCAGACTGGCCTCGAACTCAGAAATCCACCTGTCTCTGCCTCCTAAGTGCTGGGATTAAAGGCATGCGCCACCACTGCCTGGCCTAACATTCATGTCTTAACTTGGATCTTAGGGTTTTACTGCTGTGAACAGACACCATGACCAAGGCACCTCTTAAAGGAACAGCATTTAATTGGGGCTATCTTACTGGTTCAGAGTTTCAGTTCATTATCAAGATGGGATCATGGCAGCATCCAGGCAGGCATGGTGCAGGAGGAGTTGAGAGTTCTACATCTTCATCTGAAGACTGCTAGCAGAATACTGGCTTCCAGGCAGCAAGAACAAGGGTCTTAAAGCCCTGCCCACAATGACACACCTACTCCAACAAGGCCACACCTCCTAATAGTGCCACTCCCTGGGTCAACCATATACAAACCATCACAACTTGCCAACCAGGATGTCAGTTGCCCACATGCATGTCTCCTTCTGCCAAGTAGGATGTCAGTTCCCAGGAAGGTCTTGGGAACTTAAACTTTACTAGACCACTACTCAAAATGAAAGTCTTATTCAAAATAGTTTCTTATACTGATGCAGGTGTCTCTCTCATGTTGGGTCCATCCCAGGGACAACTTATCAAGGCACATACCATAAAAGCTTATACACAGCTGCAGGAAGTGCTGCTAGATGGTTGGTTCGGGTCCAAGCTTATAGTGAGTAACTGTGCAAAACAGTTCTACTGACTTCTATCGTGATTGATTTCCAAGAGCACAGAACAGAATATGTAATCAACCTTGGCATTAGAAAGTTTCCTAGTAACAGTAGAAACATATGAGAAAGTTCCCTTATAATGGCAGGCTATCCAGGTAACAGTTACCTAGGCCTTAACATTTTATCTAGGCCTTAACGTTCCATTTAGGCCTTAATATTTTGCTTAGGTCCTAACAGGGGACTTTCACTGACTTCCTGTTGCACTGAAAGAAGAGCACAAGGTCCCTTTGAATTTCAAGGGGGCATAATTGCCAGGCATGTTCAGTAAAACATAAGAAATGTTGACTTATTAGCACCCTTTTAATAAATGGTGGATACATTTTTGGAGAGGTATGCCAAAGAGTCTCTAATTTGGTTAGAGGGTTTATGACCCTGAGAAAGGAGATTTTTCCCAACAGAAAGCAGGGACTGGAGAGGCGGCTCCGAGGTACTCAAGAGGACTTGTTGCTCTTGCAGACAACTCAGGTTTGATTCCCAGCACCAATGTGGTGACTCATAATCACCCATAACTCTAGTTCTAGAAGATCCAATGCCCCTTTCTGACTTCCACACTGTGAATGCACATGGTGCACATACATCGAGGCAAAAACAAAAAACAAAAACAAACACACAAAAAATCTCTTGCTCACAAAAAAATAAAATCTTTAGGAAAGAAAGCTCAGCAGCCAGGAGGAGAAGCATCCCTTTCCCTGGGGGATCCTGCTTGCTAATAAGCTATCCTCAAGAGTAGAGGAATGAGAGCCGGAGAGAAGGCTCAGTGGTTAAGAGCCCTTGCAGCTCTGTCCTGAGTTCAATTCCCAGCAACCATATGGTTGCTGGGACCATCTGTAATGTGATTTGATGCCCTCTTCTGGCGTACATGGGTACATGCAGATAAAGTAGTCATACATAAAAAAAACAAACAAATCTTTTTTTTTTTTTTCTGATCAAGGCTTGAACTTTATTGTTCTGTACTCCTTATAAAGGGAAAGTCCAAGGACCCAATCCTTTGTTTCAGCAAGCTCAGCAGGCAATAGACTCCTCAAGGTTCCTGTAGGAAGTTGCAAATGCAGAGAGGCCAGACTGGCTCCAACCAGGTTGTTTGTCCTACTCAAGGCTGGGGGAAGGGCACAGTTCACCCTTTTTTGTTTTATTTTTATTAAAGATGAGTTGGGTGGGGTCACAAGATTTACTTGTTTTCCACAATCCCATCTAGGGTAAAGAGTGGCTAGGCTTCATAGAACATCGGGTAATTTTCATGGGTTTGGCTCCCGGCATCTCCTCCTTTTTAACAATTTTTTGAGGCCAGTGAGTAGCTAGGGATGATGGAACTATGAAGATGAATGGGCATTAACCAGAGGGGGGAAGTATTGACCTGATCCTCCGAGCACTTTATATGTCATTGGTGTCTTTTGGGGAGGAGAGGTTAGCCTTTGTCAATTTTCTGTAGGTATCCCCACAGAGTATGATCAAAGGAAGGGCCAAACAAATCTTTTTTTTAAAAAAAAAAAAAAAAAGTAGAGGAACACATCAAAAAAAAAACACAAAAAAAAAAGCTTCTGGCACGGGAAAGGACTGACAGTACCACCCTATCTGAGGAGTGCTCCCCACCTGGTTCTGGGGTGTCTGAAGGACCTCGGAAAGAGAGAAAATTCTCAAAGCTCACCCTAGCTTGAATCAGCCAGTCGTGGATGCAAGGAGTGGAATGGAGAGATAGTTCTGTTGGAGTCACTGAAGAGGAAAGAGAGGGTTCAAAAGCTAGAGGGGGTGGGAGAAAGGAACAGAAGAGAACCCCACTGGAGAGCCTGCACCCAGCTCCCTGAAGAGGTCACCAAAGGTCAACCAAAAGACAGAACAAAACGAGTGTTTTCAACAACAGACATGCTTAATCCAAGAAAAATCTGCAAAGGAGATATCTCTGGACCTTGAAACCAGGGAAGTCACTGTCCACTTACAGACTGGAATTCGGGGGGGGGGGCCGGAAGGAAGAGAAGGGGTGTCGGAAAGCTTCCTTTTTGTCCAGAAATTGAGTGTGGGGTATCATATAAGAATGCCAGGTGACTAATAAACAACTCTTGTGGCCAGAGGTAATTTTGGGTCAGAAGGGTGGAGTAGCAGGAATCCAGGAGAACAAGTTCCTTTAGTTTTGTAAACACTAATCACTGTTTCAGGAAATTATTGACATTTAACCAGATGGAGCTTTACAGAGTGGCCTGCCCCTGCTTGATGAGTTGGGGGTGGAAGGGTACATGCTACCATATGTGGATGGAAGATGGGGGACCGCTTCCGGGCTCGGGGCTCTCCTTCCCGAGGATTCTGGGAATCAGGCTCAGGCTTTCATGCTCGGTGCTAAGAGCCTTTACTCACGGAGCCCTCTTACCAGCCCCACTGCTATCTCATAATTTATTTAGTAACAAGTTCACAAGCCATGGTGGCCACATCCGATTGCAGCAGTTCACCAGACGCGCCTGCCTTCTGTGATAATCCTGGCAAGGCAAACACTTGCTTTTTTTAGTTCAATCGTAATTACTAATATTAACTCTCAGATGGCATGCTACATGTCATACGTACGTATAGTGTGTATGTATACATATGTGTAGTGTGTGTGTATGTATACATACTGTATAGTAAATATATCAGGGGTGAGTGACTAACAGAATGGTATTAGTGGGTTAAGAGGCAAAAAGCTTCAAGGAGTCCTGTCTAAGAAACCAAATCTGAAAGGCTGATATGAATTCAAAAGTCACAGCATCTGGACTGCAGCTGCAGGGGACACAGAGAGGACTGGGTCCAGATTCAGGAATGGGTAGAGAGGCAGCCAGGCCTGGACAGGTAAACAAGGGCACAGGTGGATGAGAAGTAAGCCGTGTCAAGAGGAGAGATTGAAGGCCAAGTGGTGACACACACCTTTAACCCTAGCACTTGGGGACAGAGACAGGTAGATCTCTGTGAAATGTAAGACAGCCTGGTCAGCATAGCAGGCTCTAAGACACTCAGGACTACAAAGAGACCCTGTCTTTAAAGGGGAGACGTGGGGACTGAGTGGTGTGAGGCCCTGGGACAGTCAGGAGTCCTCTGTCTGTCATTCTCGCTACATACTGCAAACACTTGGTAGTCAGATAACAGGATGGCAGGGGCTGTTGTCATCACAGTGTGAAGTGTCCACCTCTTTGTGGGATCTAGCTGAGGAAGTTATACCCTTCCTTTATTTGAGGATGAGCCTGGCAAGTACTTGGGCCTGTTTGTCCTGACATGGTTTTAATGCTCCCATGTGCCCCTGTTCTCTCAGCCACCGTAATAAATTTACATCGCAGCACTCTTTTTACTTAAGACTTACTTTGTTTTATATTATTATGTTTATTGGCCTGAGTGTGTGTGTGTGTGTGTGTGTGTGTGTGTGTCGATATGTACACACACACACACACACACATGAGGTATCCCAGGAGGCCACAAGAGGGCATAGGATACCCTGGAACTACAGCTATCTACCTGACGTGGATGCTGATAACTGAACCAATGTGCTCTCCAAGAGCAGTGAGTATTCCTAACCACTGAGCCATCTCTCCAACCCCATAGTATGGCACTCTTTCTACTCCCAGGAATAAGTCACGCATCAGTCCATGTTGCCTGGATGGGACCACACAGATGATATGGTTTACAAGTGTTCCTGGGGCTACAGTCATTCTTCTCCCTCAAAATGGGCTCAAATGCTGCTTGTAAAATGGAGTCTCTCAAAGCAAAGCACAGTCCAAAAGCAAAGCTAAACAAACAAAAACAAAACAATTTTATACAATATGAAGTAATTTAGAGCAAATACAACCTAATCTCAACACATGATCAGTATCTCTTTGGTGAGCACGCAATTTAACTGCTTCAGTCTGTGTCTAAATTGTGTCTAAAATGTTTGTAAGAACATATCAATGGGCAGTGGTGGCGCACACCTTTGATCCCAGTCCTTGAGAGGCAGTTAGGAAGATCTCTGTGAGTTCTAGGCCAGCCTGGCCTACAGATCGATTTCTAGGACAGCTAGGGCTACACGGAGGAGGAAAAAAAATATCAGAGCAATCTCTCTCTCCTCTCTCATTATATTGTTAAGAGGACAAGATGAGTAAGTCTGGCCTGGTATAGTCTGTGTGTGTTGGCTGTGGCTCTCACTCCATCGTGGTTGCTGTCACACTAACCGGCTATCCATGTTGTGCAGCTAACTGGCATGCTTCTCATGCACTTCTATCTCGTGAGACTGCAGCTTGCTCCTTTAAAGCTGTGTTCACCAGTGTGCAGAATTGTGTTCATGGACTATTTACATTAATTTCCTAGACACAGACCCTACCGTAGTACCGGTGCTATTTGATGTTCTGTTAGTCGGCTCTAGGAGCAGATGCCCCCAGAACAAAAGCTGGGGTTATGCATGTATCAAGCTGTTAAGGGCTTTTGTGGTGGAAAAAATATTCCATTTCTGATTTACTCGTGAGCAGAGGCAACCGTCTTATTCATGACTCAAAACCATCTGGTAAATCAACCTTTAAACAAAAAAGAGGGGAGACACCAAAATCATTGTGAGAACTAAAGGCTACTCCATAGACCCACCTAAGGTATGTAGCTGGTCTGAGCTCCCATTTAGCCTGTTTAAAACCTTAATCGGTTCACCACCTAAGGTATGTAGCTGGTCTGAGCTCCCGTTTAGCCTGTTTAAAACCTTAATCGGTTCACACTTGGCCCAAGCACTGGTGATTCACCTGCAGCTCAATATTTTGACACTGCGAGGACTCTCTGGAGTTGGCTGGATTGAGACAGAAATACTCACAGCCGGTTCTACAGCTACCAACAAAATCCGTTTGGGGTTCTGTAAAGAGAAAAGCATTTTAACTGTCAGCCTAAAATCTTTAGATCCTTGTGGGGTTTTTTGTTTTGCTTTGCTTTGTTTTGTTTTGTTTGCTGAATGGCTAGGACTGGAGAGATAGCTCAATAGTTAAGAGCACTTATCTAGAGAACTGAGGTTTGATTTGTAGCATCCACTTTGTGGCTTGCAACCACTTGTAACTTTTTATCCAAGGGCATCTGATACCCTCTTCTGGCATCTTCGGGCACCAGGCACACACATGAGACACAGACATACATGTAGGCTAAGCGCTTATACACAAAAAACAAAAATTTTTTAAAAATTTTAGTATTAAATTAATTAAATAATCAGTTAAACTGACTAAGACTTCGGTAACATGGTGTCTTGTTTTGTTTTGTTTTTTTCCAGACAGGGTTTCTCTGTGTAGCCCTGGCTGTCCTAGAACTCATTCTGTAGAACAAGCTGGCCTCGAACTCAGAAATCCACCTGCCTCTGCCTCCCAAGTGCCGGGATTAAAGGTGTGCGCCACCACTGCCCGGCTAACATGGTGTCTTAATAGCACAACAGCATTATTCCCTAGTAACTTGTCTCAGCCATGTACTTTTGAGCCTCTCTCATTTTATTGGAGTCAGCAACTTAATCATATTTGTCATTTCCCTTTGGTTCATTCCTAGCAAAGGCCAGCTCTGGAACATCCCAAAGGAGGCAGGAACACACTACAACCTTCCTTTAGTGACAAGGCAGTGGTGAAAAAAAAAGAGGCCCATTTTTCCCCACACAAAAGAATGTTAAGATAATCTTCTGTCTCACAGTAATATTTTTCAGGTAGCCATTAAGTTAAATGAAGCTAGTCACGGTGGCATGTGCTTGTCATCCCAACAGTCAAGAGGCGGAGGCATATGGGTTCAGGCTAACCTGAGCTACATGCACATAAAGACTTTGCCTCAGAATAAAAGATAAAATTAAATAGATGTTAAAATAAACCACAAAACAGATGGAAGTATAGGCACCATCGAGTAGAGATGATTTTTTTTTTTTTTTAAAGAGAGACAGGGTTTCTCTGTATAGCCCTGGCTGTCCTAGAACTCACTCTGTAAACCAGGCTAGCCTCCAACTCAGAGATTCACCCTACCTCTACTGCATCACAAGTGTTGGAATGAAAGGCCTGGGCTACCATGCCCAACGAGATTGAATTTGGTTTGGGGTTTGGGATTTAGAAACAGTTTCACTATAGAGCCCATGTTGACCTGGAACTTGGCACTCTCCTGCCTCCATCTCCTAGGTCTGGTTTAACATGGCTAATGATACTTTTCTACTTGAGAAGATTTTTCACAGAGACACCACAAACACAGATAATGATGCTTTCTAGTTCTTCCAAGTTTAGACTTCTGTCAAATTCAAAGCCAGTGATGCTAAATTCATATTGGCCACTAGATGGCGCAAGTATGTTACGTACTAAGTCTCCTTAACCAGAGGAGCATTTATTTACGTGTAAAAATAAGGCATATTTAATATTTCTTCACATATAGTGAAGAAATGCTCCTCTAAAGAAAACACTGAGCCGGGTGCACGTCTTTAATCCCAGAACTTGGGAGGCAGAGGCAGGAGGATGTCTGAGTTCAAGGCCAGCCTGATCTACAGAGTAAGTTCTAGGATAGCCAAGTTTACACAGAGATACCCTGTCTTGAAAACACAAACAAAAACTGATTAATCATTAAAAATTTTGATAAAAAATGATTAATTACCTAACAATATAAAGAATTGAACACAGGCTTTAATTTCTACCCTACCCCAACCTAAAGGAAAGGAGAGTTATAAATTCATGCTGTGCTCTGTCCAGCCCCAGTGACTGACCTAACAGGGGAGAAAAAAGTAAGGACAGATACACATACAGAAACGCTGGGGCTTCTGCAAGAAGCTACGGAGGCATGTTCTGTGCTGAAAATTAGAAAATAACTCAGTATGGAAGACCTGGTTTCCAGGACACAGGTCTCTCTAATCTAGGAGGAGGGAAGGGGTGACAGAAACTAGAGAAACTACTCAGTAAGTCCCGGTACTCAGAACTGTGAGGATGAACGGAGGCTGTTGGCTGAGGCATTGCCAGGGAGGGAAGGAACAGAAGGCAGAACTGCGGACTCTGCTTGTTGGTACAACCTTACTCTCAATGGATATTATTATTCTCTTAGAAATTATAGATGTGGATTACTGACAGATACATGTGTTTTTAAATTTTGCTTTTTGTTTTGTTTTTCTCTTATTTTGATTTTCTATTGAGATAGGGTCTTTCTACGTAGCTCTGTATATCCTGAAACTCGCTAAATGTACCTGGTTGGTCTTGAACTCACAGAGATCCTCCTGCCTCGGCCTCCTGAGTGCTGGGGTTAACAAAGGTGTACACCACCAGGCCCAACTAAACTAGGTAACTTTTTAAACAAGATCATATGTGATCCTTGATAGAATCTTGAGTCTAAACCTTTTAAAACTATATTTTGGGAGATAGTTGGAAAAAATTAAGTGGGGATTATATTTTTTAAATATTATGGTAATATTAAATTTCTTAGAAATTATAAACATATTGTAGCTAGTATATTTATAATGACAGTAACTGGGGCTAGAGAGATGGCTCAGTGCTTAAGAGCACTGACTGCTCTTCTAGAGGTCCTGAGTTCAAATCCAAGCAACCACATGGCTGCTCACAACCATCTGTAATGGGATCCAATGCCCTCCTCTGGTGTGTCTGAAGACAGCTACAGTGTACTCATATACATAAAATAAATAAATAAAATCTTTTTTTAAATGTCAGTAGCTTTCTACTTGGTATAATGAGTTTACTGCTGATGCATAAGTTCTAGGAAAATCCTCACTAAGTCAAAGCTGGAAATAAAAGGGACTCTCATCAATGTCACCATTACTGGGGACAGTTACTGGGGACAGTGATATGAAGAAGTTCACCATTACTGGACATTTGATGGACAGCTATGGATACGGGAGATCAGCAGATGTTTGGCTAGCACAGAAGCCCCAGCACGCAGAGACCACCTCCAAAACATTATACAACAGGCAATCTCCTGCTGACTGTGTTCTCCTGGCTGCTGGTGTAGATAAATCTGAAACTGGAATGTCTAAGAATGGGTAGACCTGTGTCAACACCCTTTTGGCTTATGCACTAGTTATGAAACAATGAAATACCAATGTAAACAAAATGAACTACTCAGAGTCACCCTTCATCCCCAAGAGAGATGAGGAAAATGTTCATGAAGTCAGAGCCCAACAAGGAAGCTGACTAAATCTTTGACATGGTAGTTTTTGTGCCAATTTCTGGTTGGAACAGTGACAACATGCTGAAACTACATGCCAATATGCCTTGGCTCAAGAGTTGGAAAGTCACGCATAAAGATAGCAGTGCCAGTGGACTCCCCTTTGCAAAAAGCTTTGGATTACATTTTACCAACAATTTGCCTCGTTGTTAAAGCCTTCTAACCTGGCCCTCCAGCATTTACAAATTATATCCATGTACTCCCTATAGATCGAGTGGAGACTGGTCTTCCCAAACTCAGCACGGCGGTCACCTTTGCTCCAATTAATGTCACAAGTGAAGTCTGTTGAAATTCACTGTAACACTTTGAGTGAAGGTCTTGAGAACAAATATGCTTCAATGTCAAGAACATGTCTATAAAAGATGTTCACCATGGCAATGTTACTGGTATTGCTAGCAGCAGATATGGGACACAGGTCCACACTGTCACGCACAGAAGCCTGAGGAATCCCCTTAATCTTTTACAAGCCTCAATTCAAGTAAAACCAGATCCCTGGTTTCAGAAGAAAAAGTAATTTCACGATAAGCTAGTAAGAAACAGAGCTTGGGTTTATTAGAAATAGAAAGCCTGCTGGGCAGTGATGGTGCATACTTGGGACCCAGTAGAAGGCAGGTCTCAGAGTTCAAGGCCAGCCTGATCTACAGAGTGAGTTCCAGGGTAGTCAGGGATACACAGAAAAGCCCTATCTCAAAAAAAAAGAAAGAAAGAAAGAAAGAGAAAGTGAAAGAGAAAAAAGAAAGTCATTGCAGGAAAAAAATGAAGCATACCCAAGAACATGCTTGTGGCATTCTCAAAAAAGAGTTGTAGTATATTAAAAGACCATTTAAAATGTTTTATAACATCTTCACTAATTTACTTTGTTCATATGTGTGAGCACATACCGACCGTGGTATGCACATACCACCTTCCAACATGTGGGTCCCAGGTATCAAATTCTGGTCATCATACTTGACAGTAGGTGACTTTATCATTGAGGAACTTTTCCAGTCCATTTAAAAAAAACAGGTTCTCAGGACATAGCCCTAGCTGGCCTAGAACTCAATATGCACACAAGGTTGGGCCCAATTTACAGAGATCTGCCTGTCCCTGCCTCATAGGTTAATAATAAGCTTGGGGAAATTCCTCAGCTTGGGGAAAGACTATGATACATACCCAAGTATGCGTATGGTTAGCAAGACAGTCACAGTTAAGGGTCTTAGCATTAGCCTCCTGTACCGTGGTGGTAGCTTTCAAAGGGTTGCTAGGAAACTTGGTTTTCCTTGTTTTGTCTTTCAGATAAATGATCTTATTATAGGGTGACAGTGACTTAAATGGGATTGTAATTTGATAACAGAAAACCAGGAGTCACTGGGGTTTCGTACAGTAAAAGAACATCTACTATAAATGATCTGATGAGGTCCCAAGAAAGTTATATGCTTACAGCTGGGAAGGGAGAAGGGTTTTAAGCAAGTGTTGTTAATTCTGTCAGGACTCTTGATTCTTGATAGTGAGAAGCTTCTGAGATGAAGGCTCTTTCCGTGTCTCCATATTGTCCCCAGCCTCCCTCCTGTCTTTGTATCAGTATACATGGCTCATCGACAGAGGCAGCTGGTTTCACTGCTCAGGTGATTATCTTGATTTCAATGCTATCAATGCCCACACACTAGGTGGATTTTACGGCTCACACTGCTTGCAAGTTTGCTTGAGCTAAAGGAAGAGATCAGTAGTCGTTCTAGTGAGATGCTAGAAAATAGCTCTGCATTTGTGAAATCCGGTGCCTCTGTCATCTTCCCAAGTAAGCCCCATGTGTATTGAGAGTAGCTGTCTTCCTTTGGGTCATTTTGCAGTTTATAAGACAGACAATGTTGTGCCTCCCATCAAAGCATGAATGAGAGGGCTGCTGACTCCGGAGTCAGCAGCCCTCTCATTCCCAGAATTTCCCAGAATTCTCAGAAGGCTATATTAATACTGCCCCCAATACTTGACCACAATGTTAATCAGTGGTAGACCATCTCAGAAATGTTTATCTTAACTGGCCACTGAAGTAAAGAACTTATTAATGTTAATAACACATCCCAAAACCTTAAAAAAAAAAAAAAAAAAAAAGAATGTCTTATAGACCATGGGATTGTGTGTAGCAATTGTAAGGTATTATTACTACGTGTGCTTGAGCACACATGTACACACACACACACACACACACCTACATAAATCCCTCAGAGCTGAGAAGAAGGCATTGGATCTCCTGGAGCTGGAGTTGCAGGTGATCATAAACCATCTGCCGTGGGTGCTGGAAACTGAATTCTGATCCTCTGCAAAGGTAGCAAGCATTCTTAACCACTGAGCCACCATCCCTCCATACCCTTAATGGGTATTTTTAATGGCAACCACTTGGTCGAAATCTGTCCCAGAAGTCTGAGACCAATTAATACAAAGTTTAATGAGAGAAAAATATCACCAGCATTGCTGATAGAGAAGACTGCCTAAGGAGACAGACTGTTGGCCGTATGTAAAAGTAACTTTTACTTGACAGATGCAGTTGTCTTCTTAGAGGCTTTCTGTTGAACAGATTCACCCTTTCTAGTTCTTTCTCAACTCTGGCTGGTTCAACTCGGCTGTTCTGGCTCAAACTCCTTTCTGGCTTGTTCTGTCAAATCTTTCTTAGATTCATCCCTTTGTGTGCTCCTCAATTAGATGTCACTTTCAAACATAGCTGCTTCCTTCTACCAGTTAATTTTATCTTAAAGGTATGTGCTAAGGGCTTATCTGTATTCCAGCCAGAGGGATTAGACACAAACCTAGGTCTTTGGATGTGATCCCTTGCCAGAGCAGCTGCATTACTGGATTAAAGTTCTTCTACAGGTGTGAGGTGGGGGGGGGGGGGGGTCTAGAGGAATGAGTGCCCTTCCAAGCCATAGCAGTACTAAAGGTGAGGAATCAAAGGCCAAGACACAGCAACACTTTCCTGTCATTCAACAAACATTAGATGAAGGTAGCCCAGTGCACAGAGGTCAGTCTTCCTGCCTTGGGGCCTTTACTTTCTGGTGGAAAGAGAGGAAGAGATAAGAAGGCGATTTTGAGCTACAGAGGATCCTGCAGAAATGCCCTAAGGCTCTGACTGAGCCCTAAGGCTCAGAACTAGTAGTTGTGATTAGACTGTCTACAGCCCTGGGTTCAGTCCCCAGCCACACTTGAAACCAGAGGGAGATGGGGGGGGGGGGGCAGTGCTGTGAGGTGAAACACACACTGGTGAAATGAAGAGCAGCTGAGAGGAGAGGGGGTCAGCTGTGCTTGTGAGAAAGCAGCAGCAGAGGAGGCACCAGGTTAGAGAGGGGTCTTTAGGACGTGCCTAGAATTTAGGTTTTATTCTGAATTTATTAAACACAGGAATGAGATGAACTGAACCAGGTAGTAAAGGACTGCTTTGGCGTTTGTGTTAAGAATAGAGTGTGAGACACAAGCGAGAAGCAGGTAGTCCAAGTAGGAGGTTCCTGGACCACAGCTGCCAGTGGATAGAGAAAGGTGAAGGGTGAGGATTACCCTTGTCAGGGGCAGGTCTGAGGGCACTGAAGAGGTGAAGCCCGGCTCGAGTGTGTCTAAAAAGATGGAAGAGCAACTGGAAGGACGGAGACGTGCTTAGCTGTGACGGAGAGAAAATAGACAGTAGCTGGAGGAGGTGCACGTACAATCTGACAGAAGTAACCCACTGTGTGGGAACTACTAATTTGCATTAGTTTGTTAGTATGGAATGATATATTATCAGTTGATACTAACCATTTATATAGGAGTTATTCAAATTATTTCTATGAATAACTGCCACTCCAACAACCTTGAATAAATGGAAGGAGAAGGGCCCATGGGCACAGCAAAGGTGGCCCTTAGCTAGAGCCATGGACAGTCCACCAATAACAGCAGCAGGGCAGGGAGAGTGTGTAGACCCAAGTTCAGAAGGCATATGGACATGCAGTGACAGCCATGAACGGTATCTTCTGACGAGTTCTGTTTTCTTAAGAAAACTAGCAGGGCCGGGCAGTGGTGGCGCATGCCTTTAATCCCAGCACTTGGGAGGCAGAGGCAGGTGGATTTCTGAGTTCGAGGCCAGCCTGGTCTACAGAGTGAGTTCCAGGACAGCCAGGGCTACACAGAGAAACCCTGTCTCAAAAAAAAAGAAACAAAAAACAAACAAAAAAAAAAAAACCAAAAAGAAAGAAAGAGAAAGAAAACCTAAAGCTTCATTACTTTAAGGTAAAACGTAATCTAAAAATCTAAGGTGCCTACTGTTTAGTGAATCAGAATGTCCTCATTGCACGAATATGTGGAAGCTGAAGTGGGTGAGGGGCAAATCCTCTAGGGAAGAATGCAGAGAACAAGCTCCTCAGTGTTAAGCCCCAGAGCTGACAGGAAGCAACTCCTGTCAGTGGCCAGCTTCCTTTAATACAGAATGTACTTAATATTTCTATTTATAGTTGATTTAAGGATGAAACGTAAGACATAGGTGCTGAGCCACACTGGATCCTAAGGCAAAGGGATTAATCTTTGATACCAATCCTATCTATAGTATTGAATACAGTCTCCTCCAAATTCACATCCACCCAGAGCACCAAAGAGTGGCCTTGTTTGAAAGATGGGTCTTTGCAGATATAATTAAGTTAAAAAGAAGTCCTTCTGAGTTATAATGGATTCTAAGTCCAATGCCTGGTATCCATGAGGGAAGAGGAGACGACAGAGACACACAGGAAGGTTTTATGAGGACAGAGACAGAGATGAAAGGCAACAGTATGCCAAAAACAAGGCCACCAGCAACTTTGAGAAACAGACATAACCTTTCTCTCTGAGAAAGTCCATTTCCTAGAATGAATGACTAAGTCTCTTTTAGAAACTAGATTTTTGGATACAACATCTCTAGGAAAATAATATGCCAATTACTTGAAATTTGATATTTTCTTATAGATCTCCTAGCATTAAGCATATAATTTTCTAATACTGTCTGAAAAGCCAGTGTGGTGGCTCAGCAGGTGAAGTCAGACATTTGTCAAGCATGATGACCTAAATCCAATCTCTAGAACCCACATGTTGGAAAGAGAACCATTCCTGAAAGTTGTCCTCTGATCTCCACATGCATGCTGTGGCACTTGAGCACCCACATACACGCACACATGCACACAAAACAACTAAAAATGTAACAAAATAAATAAAGCATTGCATGAGAATCTGTACCTTGGTTACTAGTCCTGTGCCACTCCTGTAACTTTACAGCTGAAGCAAGTGTCTCACTTCCCTTCCACTCTGACCCTTGGAGTATTGTAACAGTCAGGCCCTCCTCTGACTATTCACAGAAACAAATACTTCCCAATAACAAACATCGAAAGCAATTGAGCATTCTCAGTTGAAGGATTTTACTTGGGCAATGGCTGCATGCTCTCCCTCATGCCAGTCTTTTCAAAGGGACATACATATATTAGCAAACCTTGTTTAAGAACCACGGCCACATCCTAATTCCAGATCCATTCCATGGTGGGAGGGGGAGGGAGAGCATATACAGGTTTCATTGGTTGAAGCTGACAAAATGGAGATGTGATGTTTGTATTCGTTTTGAAAAAAAATAGCTAACTAAAAATTCTTCAAAATTGAATATAAGCTGTTTGGTCACCATGTTAATAGAACTTCCAAAACATGGCTCCTAATTTTTAGACACATCTATTTACTGTGGAGGAGGAGAATCCTTCCTCCCACAGTTCAGGTGTGGCGCTGAAAGAACAGCTTATGGGAGTTGGTTTGGTACTTCTACCATGTGAGTCTCCTGGATCATTCTCAGGCTGTGAGACTAGGCAGGAAGAGTCTTTATCCACTGAGGCATCTCATACAGCCTCATACTTTTTTTAAAAAATCACTTATTCTTTGGAGACTATAATTATATCATTTCCCCCTTCCATTTTCTCCCTCCAAACCCTCCTATATATTTCTCTCCTTGCTCTCTTTCAAATTCATGACCTCTATTTTTCTTTAATAGACATGCATATACATACATGTCCTAATACATAAATGCAGCCTGCTCAGTATGTGTACTGTTACTTGTGTGTATCTTTTCATGGCAGACCATTTGGTACTGGCTAACCAAGCGGGGTGCTCTTCCCTGGGGAAGACTATTTATACTATTCTCACAGTCCTTAGCTGCCTGTGGTTCTCTGGTTAGGTTTGAGAACTTGTGGTCTTTCCCAAATTTACATTGGCAAGTCTATTGTTGTCCTTGTTCAGCTTCTGAAATTACTAGGAGTCACAAACTCACAGCAAGCTCTTTGCTGCTCCGACTCTTCTCTCCCACTCTTCTGTAGTGTCCCTTGAGCCTTAGGTGCTAGGGTGTTTTGTAGACAGATGCATTGGGACTGGGCTCTATCTACAACCTTGCATTTTGATTAGTTGTGGTTTTCTGTAAGGTCTATCTCCATTTGTTGCAAAGAGAAGTTTCCTTGATGAGGGGTGAGGACTACTCTTATCTGTGGGTAAAAGGGTAAATAGTTAAAATGAGTTAGAGATTATTCTGGCTTAGTAAAGTGGTGGTTTTAGTCTCTCCTCTAAGATCCATGATTTCACTAGCACAGGGTTGTTAGCTAGGCTTTGAGTACCGGGCATGATTTAACTCATGTTGAGTGGGTCTTCAGTCCAATTAGAGACCTATTGCTTACCACCAAGGTATGTGGGCCACTAGTGGACCCTTACTGCTACTGTACCAGGTACAACCCATATCTTTGACATATTTTCCTTGGAGATATGTGGGAGGAGCACTCCTCTTGCACCTCTCAGCTACACCCCTGGCCCAAGAGCATTCACCAGCTATGGGGATAAAAGATACTGCTACTAGGTCTCGCCCTTTTAAGCTCATTTCAGATTGTGTTGCATGGATGTGGTAATAAAATGTATGCTCAGCCTTTCCATGCCACTTTGTGGGGCAGTGATCTGTGACAGGCAGTCTGGCACCTGGTTGAGCACAGACGTAAACTCTGGGTGACCCAGCATAATCCACAAGGAACTGGAAACATTATACCAACGCTCCTGGGAGGCTTTTGGCTCCAGTCATGGTCAGGTCATGTACGGAAGGTAGAGGTGTGGCCACACCCCAGGTAGAGGCGTGGCCACACAGTCCCAAGCCATCCCCATGTTAATGAGACACCTAAAGGCTTAGCCACACCCCTTCCCAGTTTCTATATCTGCCTCACCTCTCCCAGAGGGTCAGGGGTACAATTCCATCCATGCCACTCTCCACAGGATAAAAATAAACGTCTTAGAATTGTGGACTGTCTCTTTATCTGGACCCACCATGGGAAGCAAGGGATCCGGCCCTCAATTAAGGAGCTGTGTCTAATCTCTCACCAAGGGCTTCCCAGCACTCTTAGACTGTACCCATTCACCCAAGCCTAAGCAGCTAGCCCAGCGCCCCAAGCTGCCGCATACTAGGTCCCGTGATGGGACACCAGCTACGCTCTGTGGGCCCTATCTGTTCCCAGGTCCTGCAGCATCTGGCGGTGTCCGCAATGTCCAACCATGGGAACTCCAGAGCCGGCTGCAACATCCCCTGGGGATGGCTCCCTCTTCTACCCACAGGCTGTGTCTCCACAGAGGCCTCTCACACATCCTGGCCAGCCTGTCGGACTGTAGAAGAGCTCGCAGCCACTTCCCAAGTGTCTGCTGTCCCACCCAGAGCTGCATCACCCGGGACGGACACGTGGGGCTTCTTTCCACCACGTCAGGTTTGTTCCAACACCACTTAACATGTAAAGATCTTATTTCATGTCTGTTTTACAGTTCTACCAGGGAAAATATCAGCAGTATTGTTGAATTTAAAATATTTAAATATTTTAAAGATATTTAAAGATAAATATCTAATTATTATTTGTGTTTGTTCTTTAAAGCTACAAAAACTAACACTCAATAATGTTCTTGTCCCCTCAACTGTCTTAAAATACAACATAGAGTACAGAGAGCAAAGTCCTATAGGTATACAAAACCCTCTGAACTAAGCAAACTTTTTTTTTCTACCATTCTGGGATGCAGGTTCACAACGTTGTAATTTACTCCTGAAAGAATGAAGTTAAAGAATCACCACCATAGAAGGCAGAATTTTTTTTTTTTTAACAGAGCATCTGTGATTTACAGACTTCAAGGTAGGCATACAGAAATACACAGAGCCAGGAACCATTTGTCTTAGTAAGAGATGAATGGATTAGGATTACAGATTATCTTCCCCCACCTTTATTCTGCTGTGCTCATTATCCAACTACCAACTCTTATTAAAATCAACATTTTTGATTTATGAGTTAGGATGTTGAGCCAATACTATTATCTTTTAGTTAATGACTACTTGTTTTATGTTAGATATTAGCTTCTCTTTTGGTTTTTCTCTGTATAGCCCTGGCTGTCCTGGAACTCACTCTGTAGACCAGGCTGGCCTCGAACTCAGAAATCCACCTGCCTCTGCCTCCCGAGTGCTGGGATTAAAGGTGTGCGCCACCACTTCCCAGCCTAGCTTCTCTTTTTTTTTAATTACATATTATTTTATAGGATGGAAGCACACTCATGTGGAGGTCAGAGGACAACTTCTGAGAGTCAGTTTTCTCCTTCTACCATATGAGGTCCAGGATCAAACTCCAGTTGTCATGTTAATTACTTCTGAGACAGCTCAAGTTGCAGCTTTATTTAAATCAGTGGAGGAAACACATCACAAACACATGTTTCCCATAATATCTGTTTTTAATTTGGAATTCCATTTTCTAACATTTCAAACCACTGTTCATATGTCTGGGCTTTCTCCCGTTCCAGATTCTACATGGTCCCCCACTTCCCTTTCCAACCTAGCCCACCCTCCCTCTCCACTCCACTCCACTCATACACTCTCCTTTCACTGAACAGCCACAGTAGAAAATGGAAGGCATCTCTGCCAAAGGCTTCACCCCTATAAAGGGAGGCCTTAACTAAGTTACAACCCCCAGCCTCCATATGCATGTGAACTTTTGTCCTTGCTCAACAACAAAAACAAACAAACAAAAGCTCTCCTCAAAAAACAGTGGCCTGTAAGAGCTCAGAGAGCCCTGAGGAAGAGGAGGAAGGATTGTAGGCACCAGAGGGGTCAAGGACACCACAAGAACATAGCCCACAGATCAACTAAACAGGGCTCCTTGTGGCTCAGAGACTGAAGCAACAATCACGAAGCCTGTATGGTCTGAGCTAGGTCCTCTGTATAAACGTTGTGATTGTTAACTTGGTATTCTTGAGGGACTCCTAACAGTGGGAGAGGAACTGTCTCTGACTCTTTGTCTGCCCTTAGGACCCTTCTCCTCTAGCAGTGATATGAAGGTCTGTGCCCAGTCTTACTGCAACTTGTGTGTAACTTGTTATTCGAAGCTTGGTTGATATCCCTGGGAGACCTGCTTTTTTCAGAAGGGAACCAGAGAAGCAAAGGATCTAGGGGAGAGGTGAGACTGGGAGGAATGGAGAGAGGGGAGACTGCTGTCAGGAAGTACTGTATAAGGAAATAATTTTTTAGATGGCCTGTACTAGGCCCGAATACAACCTACTGAATATAAAAATGGAATTATCCACATTAATTCCACATCTCCAAATCCAAATTGACTTTCCCAAGAACTAGGAGCAAGTTCCTAACTGGCCAGTCTCAACAGAAACCAGTCAAGTTCTCTCTACTCTAACACTAAAGGCAACCTGAAGTAAATGTTTACCACTTAGGTTTGGGGCTTTTCTGCTGCTTGTTTTTGTCAATTGTTATGATTCCACTCCTGCCTTACAAGAACAGTAACTGGGAAATGACCAGTATGCTTTTTGCTGTTTCACTGGTCTTCAGCCCTCCACTATTAATAAAACTAACTTATTCTGCCACAGTCTATCAGAACACCCATTTTACGGATGAAATGTTACCCAATTCTAGACTTACACACAAAACAATTACTATATGAAAATTCTAATTTTGTCTTTTGATACGGATGTATTTATAAAAAGATAAAGAGATAAGATATGTTCTATGGGGGTGTGGTGAGGTGTGGGGGAAGGGGGTGTCTCAGCAGGCCCATGCCAAGATATCCCTTCCCCCTGAGGGACCAGCCACATAATGGTATAGTATAAAATAGTTTTTTTCTTTTTAAGATTTCTTTTTTATATGTAAGTACACTGTAGCTGTCTTCAGACACCCCAGAAGAGGGCATCGGATCTTATTATGGATGATTGTGATCCACCATGTAGTTGCTGGGATTTGAACTCAGGACCTTAGGAAGAACAGTCAGTGCTCTTAAATGCTGAGCCATCTCATCTCTCTAGCCCATAGAATAGAGTTTATTCAGAGCATGGTGAGGGGAGTTAAGAGGGTAGTAGAGGCAGAGAAAGGCAAAGAGAGGGAGATTAGAGAAGTAGAGGCCGGCCATGACCACGTGGAGAGAGGGGGGAAGGTGATGGGGAAGGGGGGGAGGAAGAGCCCAAGAGCCCAAGAGGGCAAGAGAGCAAGAGAGAAACAAGAGAATGAGAGGAAGGAGGAGGCAAGCAGCCCCTTTTATAGTGGGTCATGCCTACCTGGCTGTTGCCAGGTAACTATGGGGAGGAGCATACCTGGCAGCTAGGTAACTGTGGGGTGGAGTTTACAGAACGCTAACTGACACCATTATGAACACTTTTTTTTTTTAACCCTGCAATTTCAGTTTGTGAGGATTTAAAAGGCAGGATAGAAATGCCAGCTCAATCATAAGGAAAAAAGCCAAAGATCTGATCTTGTTTCAAGCAAAACAAAGGAAGTGACGGTGGGAAGGGAGTCAGGACAAAAAGGGAATTTAGAAAGTGAACTAATAAAGTAGTAAAGAGAAAAAAAAAAAAAAGACAAAAGCGTGCACTGCCTGGGGTTGGGGGTGGGGCACACTCACACTGCTTGTTTAAAGGCGCCTTATTCAAGCTGGCCAGAGTGCTGGCCTGAAGGCTGTGGCTTGAATCCCATTCCTTGGGAAATCTTTGTTCATTTATCTGTAAAATTAGACGAAGCCTTTAGGCCTTTTTAAGACAATTAACTATTCTCTAAAACTTCAGCTGCTTTTCATGCCCTGCCTTTCAAGACGCAATACTCGGATAGGATAATCCAAAGGAAAATCAAATTTAATCTCTTCAGGCTAGGCTAAGGTGTCTTATCCCAGCCTTCTAACAGAAAGCCTCCACGCTATCTCCAGTTTAAAGGGAAAGCATAAATTCAGCTCAAAGTTTCCAAGTACATCTAATTGACCTATTTTCTTGTTGTTTCCTTTTAACAGAAGCCTCCAGCTTGGGAGGGAATTAACTATAGTTTCACACAAGAAATGGGTACATTTAAGGTTTGAAGGAACTCCCCACAAATGTTAAATTTAAACGCTTGGGGGCCAAGGCACAGGAGAAGCGGCTGGCCACTCGCCCCACCCCCGAGGCCTATCGCCACATTGGATGAGGACTCTGCTGCTGGCGTCACAGGAGGCTGGCGCTGCAGGGGGCCAGAAGAGGGTCAGCGTCACCGCTCGCAAGGACAGAAGCTTAGGAAGCGAGTTAGAACCGCCCACAGGTGGGAGGAGGGAGCCGCGCGGGCGGGGCTAGTGACGGCTTCCGGCTTCCTGCTTGAGCACTGCTCTTCTGGTCCGCCCAGTTCCTCTCCCCCGCCCCGCGGGGCTCCCTGCTGACTTTCCCAGAAATTGGTCAGTGGATCCTCCTCAGGGGCTGGATGGGGTCCAGCCTGAGAACTTGCTAGGCCCAGTGTATGCGCTCTTGCGGAAAAGCCGCGGCCTTTCTTAATTGAGGCAGGGGACACTAAGGTTGCTTGTCTGCCGCTCAGTGGTACCACGTGGTCAGCGAGTTGGGTGGAGGGGAAAGAGTTGCCCTGCCTCCCCTAGTTCCCTCTCGCACAGTTCTGCTCTCCAGAGTCTTGGTCTCCTCTCCAAGTGTCCTTTCGAGTTGTAGTGACGAAGGTGTTACCAGGACCCCGTAAACCTTGTTAATATCTTCGTAACCTGTTCACAAAATTCACTTGCCCCAGAACATTTACTAGTTTTCCTATCAAGAAGATAAAGAGTGTGTGATGTCATGGCCTTGGCATTTTAGAAGTTCCTAACTGCTTTAACAGAGAGCAGAAACAGCTTTGTCTCCCACAGTCCACGTTGGGACTGAGTAGAAGCAAATCCCATACAACACACTAGGAAACAGCATGCTTTACCAATATTGTAGGCTGACATCTAGATTTTAAGTTTAAAGCTGAGCCAAACTACCTATAGTAAAATTGGCATTATAAACGAGTCAACACGGTGCCTACAATTATATATATTCTTTTGTTGTTTTTCAAGACAGGGTGTCTCTGTATCCCTGGATGTCCTGGAACTTGCTCTGTAGACCAGCCTGGCCTCGAACTCAGAGATCTAACCTGACTTTATCTCTCAAGTGCTGGGATTAAAGGCTTGCGCCATCATCAACCGACTGAAATTCTAAAAGTTAGGTGTAAACTGTTCATATATCTAAGTACAAAATAGTAATCCAGCCAGCACTCCACTGATCCCAGGGAAAACTGTAACTAGAAACTTGGTTGCTTTTGAGAATCCAATGACACACATGAAAACATTGTGAACTATAAAAACCAAAATTCTGGGCATATTTCAACGTACTAAGTTATAAAGTAGCTGAAAAGCTTAGGAATGTAAATACCTCTAAATTGTTTATTGACTGGTGAAAAAAACTTGTGATGGTTTGGAGGTGCAGCAGATGAACAACATCTGCTTCTGTCCTGTGTATGTGACACTAAAAAGAAACAACATAGCAATGCAAAACTCTTCTCTAGGGAGGTCAATGTTACACTGTTTACAATTAAGTCTAACTAAAAGTTCTTCCAAAGTACCCTCTGATGTGTTTTTAGAAAGTCTTTTCCTTTAGTTACAAAATGAGTATTGTTCATTGTGAAGTCACAGTCCTCCAGATGCTTCATTGTTAACCTAGTTGCTGTCACAAAAAACTTAAGGGATGGGAATCAGGAAAACCCTTTTTGGAAACATCCTATGTTACTACCCAAGTCAGTGACTGCCATGTCAAAAGTAAATCCTTCATTATGAAAAGTTTAAACTGAACAACCCAAAAAAATTTTTAATTAACCCTATTAACAGAATCTTTTAAAATTTCTACATTCTCATTCCGTACACTCAACCAACAGAGGAAAGATGAAAGGAGCATGTCAAATCTGTAATAAATAATTTACATGTAACATGCTAATTAATGAAGAGTAAAGAAGCCTCCTTTTACTGATGGACAGATCTCTAGATCAACACATATAGCAATTAATCATAACTCTTAACTAGATTGGTTGTATAGAGGCTTTGAGAATTTTTAGAAAAGATAGTCCTTGTAGGCTTCAAGGTAAGTGAAGGCATTTGTAGAGGCTAGAGTATATTCTCAAAGCATCAGTTTGTGCTTCGAACCCAGGTTGGAGAGAATCTCTAAGCTGGTGGTTTCTCCACCTTCCTAATGCCCCAAACCTTTATTATGTTTCTTCACGATGTGGTGACCCCCCCCATCTATAAAATTATTTTCATTGCTACATCATTGCTGCTGTCATAAATTATAATGTAAATATCTCTATTTTCTGATAGTTTTAGGCAACCCTGAAGGGGTCGAGACTCACAGGTTGAGAACCATTGCCCTAAATCCTCTCACGAAAATAAATTATAAATATAGTCCGCAGGGAGACTGGAAATGAGGCTTGGTCTGACCTTAGGTGGAACTATGTCTATTTATGGTAAAGGGACACTTTTGTCACCTATGTGTGCAGATGGCCAAAATTCCTATAGAAGATGGGCTACAGCCCCTTATAGGGGTAGAAATGGCTTCCCTAATCCACAAGGGAAGTGGAAAGTCTAGTCTTTCAACTGGAAACTATCAGGTCCCACATGGTGTAGGGAGGACAAAGTCCTACAAGCTGTCCCCTGACCTCCACTCTCACGCCATACCATGCCACACACACAAATTAAAATTAAAAAAAACAACAAAAAACTATGTGATGCCAAAAAATCATGCCATAAATCGTTAATTTTGACAACATAAAGGTCCCAGCCTAGTGAGATGGCTCAGCAGTTAAAACTGCTTGCTATGCAAACACGAAGACCTGAGTTGAGTCAGGCAGTGCTGGCCCATAGCTTTAATCCCAAGATTCGGGAGGCAGAAACAGGCAGAAGCAGGCAGATCTGAGTTCAAGACAGGCTTGGTCAAGAGAGTTCTCGGACAGCCAAATTAACACAATGATATCCTGCCACCTGATGGAAACCATGTAGACAGGCACACACCATCTTTGGAGTAGTCCTGAAAAAAATGTTTAGCCTAAATCTAATCATAGGGAAACAATCAACCAAATCCAAACTGATGACACTGCGGGTACATTGAAAATGGATCTTTTCATGTACTCATAAAAAATAGCAAAATAACACAATAAACTAGGGGACTCCTTGCTAGGACTCAGGAATCACCACACAAACCATAACACTAATCTCAGTTAATCAAGAATAGTTTATTAAACCCATACCCTAATACCGATCAGATCAGGAACACAAAAAGGGATCAGGAACCTAATTGTGCTGCCAGTCTGTTCTCAGGGCAGGCTTATAAAGGAAAAAGCACAAAAACCACAGTGAGCTCATACACAGGTGCAGGAAGTTGCCCAGGGGTCAGCTCTGGCTCAAGTCATTTTAGACATAATTCATATTGACCTTTGATTTGATGGAATTTAAGATTAACAAAATTTATATAAAATTTACTAAACATAACATGGTATGTGGTCAGCATGATCCTGCTCTGAGTCAGGTTATTCTTCTGTGTCAGTGACTGGCAGGCATATTATAGCAACAATATGAAATGGCTGGCAGACATGGAACAAAATAGCTACAGCTATGCCAGGGATCGGGCAGATCTCAACACTCCTCTAAAGTGAAATGATGCATAGGGAATTATGTGTTTGAAGAACTACATCATTAAAGAGTTCATTATTTCTGGTTTTATTTAAATGTTAAAAATTATAATGCTCATTAGATTTCCAGAGTTATTGTTTCCAGTAAGAAAATGAAGACATAAAAAAAAAAAAAAAACCATTTTCAGACTCCGGGCAGTGGTGGCACACACCTTTAATCCCAGCACTTGGGAGGCAGAGGCAGGTGGATTTCTTAGTTCGAGGCTAGCCTGGTCTACAGAGTGAGTTCCAGGGCTACACAGAAAAACACCGTCTCAAAAAACCAAAAAAAAAAAAAAACAAAAAAAAAACACCAAAAACCTTCAAACAGCTTAATTCTTATCATTTCTTTTGTTTCAGGGTCTTCTCCCCACCCCCATTTTTGTTTAATTTTTCAAGACAGGTTTTCATTGTATAGCCTAGGCTATCCTGGAACTTACTCTATAGGCCAGGCTCACCTCAAACTCACATAAATTTGCCTGCTTCTGACTCTCAAGAACTGGGGCTAAAGGCATGTGACACCACTGCCCCACCTCCTCTCCATGTTTCTTCGGGGAAATTCTACTTGTGTTGAAGGCATATTCAGAAAAGGAAGCCTAGGCTGGAGAGATGATTCAGTGGGTAAAGGTGTTTGCCACAAATGCCTAACTTTCTGGTTCCATCCTGGAGCCCACATAAAGGTAGTGTTGGGCCTTCCCTGATAGCATAGCTGTAGCCATTTAGTTCCACACCTGCCAGTCATTGATGCAGAAAAATAGCTTTGACTCACAACAGGGTCATACTGACCATATACCCTGTTATGTTCTGTATATTCTGAAGTTTGTTAATCTTTTTTTGTTTGTTTGTTTGTTTATGTGAGTACACTGTAGCTGTCATCAGACATACCAGAAGAGGGCATCGGATCCCATTACAGATGGTTGTGAGCCACCATGTGGTTGCTGGGAATTGAACTCGGGACCTCTGGAAGAGCAGTCAGTGCTCTTAACTGTTGAGCTGTTGGGAGCCGCCTGAGCACCCACATCCGCCATTACAAGATGGCGCCTACATTCAGCCGAGGACAAGTTGTAAACAGGCTAGTGCGCATGCACCTGGTAATTTTCCACCTCAGAGTCTCAGCCTCTCTCGTGGCGGCATCTGGCCTGATGTGCGGGAGCCAATGGGGAAGCTCCATGTCCCAGGCAAGCGCTGTGACCCATATAAAGGGCGGGTATTCAATTGTTCTGGGTCTCCACTCGTGGCAAGCTTATGCTCTCCCTCTCAAGATGCATTAAAGCTTTTTTACTGCAGAAGGATCCTATGTGTGCCGCGTCGTTCTTGCTGGCGAGACCGTAGCGCGGGACATTGAGCCATCTCCCCAGCCCCCAAAGTTTGTTAATCTCAAGAAATTCCACCTCAAAAAACCAAAAAAAAAAAAAAAAAAAAAAAAAAAAAAAAAAAAAAAAAAAAAAAAGAAAGAAAGAAAGAAAAGAAAAGAAAAGAAAAGAAATTCCACAAACATAAGCTCTGCTTAGGACCAATCAGAATAAATGACAGTTAAAACTGTTTTGTCTAGGTAGCCAAAATAGCTTAAGTCAGAGCTGACCACTGGGCAGCACTTCCTGCACCTGCACATGAGCTCATTGTCTTTTTTTTTTTTTCTTTTATAAGCTGGTCCTGAGAAATGTTCAGGGTCCAGTCTTAGCTCCTGAGTCTATGCTGTGACCCTGATTAATTAGTCTTGGGGTATGTGGTCAATAACTGAGACCAGAGTCTGAATAGTTTGTGTGGAGATTCCTCAACAGGTAGATCAGTTGTACAAAATTGTATTCTCACCTCCACATATATGCCATTGTATAGCCTGCGCGCGTGCGTGTGGCGCGCGCGCGCACACACACACACACACACACACACACACACACAAAAGAAGGAGGAGGAGGAGGAGGGAAGAAGGAGGAGGAGGAGGAGGAAAAGAAGAAGAAAAGAAAAGAAAAGAGGAAGAGGAAGAGGAAGAGGAAGAGGAAGAAGAAGAAGAAGAAGAAGAAGAAGAAGAAGAAGAAGAAGAGTCTCAAAAACAAAGAAACCAAGATTTTTGTTTGTAAGATTCCATGGGAGGATGGATGCCTAACTTTGAGAAGGATCATCCACCACACACAGATGGCCTACTCTTACCTAACCAACCTTTCAAACATCCCCTTAGCTGTTTTTAATTGGATTTTGAAATGACACACTCTAGAGGCAGAAGCTGACATATTATGAGTCTCCCACAGGCTTTGCTACAGACAAACAGCAACTCTGACATATAGCTGGTGATGCCAGTGGCTTCCAAGATTACTTTCCAGTAGCTTAAAAGTTGCTTTTGTGAAATGACCTCTCTTTTTAATCCTGCAGAGGTTCTGTCCTGTGCCCTTTTGATGTCAGAGGACCCATTCATATCATGCTAACCATTTCTGAGCATATATTTAAGTCTCCCTACTTTGTTAACCTTTAAACAACCCAAAACTCTATTCTCCAGAGAGAGTTTTTTAGATTCCCTCCCTCCTTGGCCCCCTTGCAGATAACTTTTTTGTAGAACTTGTCACACCTATGATTGTTGGGACAACACCCTGGTTGGAGGGCACTGCTCTAGTCAGTGAGATGTATCCCAAGCTCTCCTGCTGCTTGCTTGCTTGCTTGCTATACATGGCTTGCTCAGTGTACTTTTTATAGAACCTGGGACCACCAGCCCAGGGGTGGCTCAATCTACAATGGCTTGGCTTTCCCCCATCAATCACTAATTAAGAAAATGCCTTACAGGTTTACTTGCAGCCAGATTTTATGGAGACATTCTCTCAACTGAGGTTCCCTCCTCTCAGATAACTATAGTTTGTGTCAAGTTGACATAAAACTAGCCAGCAGTGTGGGTCATGGACACTCATATTTGGCTCAGAATAAACTATCTCTAGACAACTTTTGAGTTTGGAGTTGTGTTTTGCACTAAAAATGTCATGTTGACCGAATATTTCTGTTTAGGCTAATGATAATTTAGGCTTGCATTTTTATCTCGAAGTTTCATGTGACTAGTAACTATCTTTATAAGATTTTATTATGCTTTATTCTAGGTTGCAAGAATTGTTCTTTCACATGTGGCTGCGGGGAAAGTTTAAGAATTGTATGAAGTGTCCACGAATGCCTTCTTCTTACCCACCTCCATTCCAGAATATTGGTTTTTCTGTTGTTCTGAAGACTGTTCCCAGGCCTCAGCTATCCTTGTTTTTGCTTGTTCTTACCAACAAGCTACACTTCTATTCCTATTCAGGGTATAATTTAATCTCGTGTAAAGAGGGTGAATATATACCTACTACATGGATAATTCATTTTATTACTTTTCCATTATTTTTTTAAAAAATATATTTGAGTACACTGTAGTTGTCTTCAGACACACCAGAAGAAGGAATTGGATCCCATTATAGATGATCATAAGCCACCATGTGGTTACTGGGAATTGAATTCAGGACCTCTGGAAGAGCAGTCAGTGCTCTTAACCACTGAGTCATTTCTTTAGCCCCTACTTTTCTATTTTAATGTTCATGTATATGCTTGCTTAAATTTATATACAGTACATGTGTGCAGGAGCCTAGAGAGGCCAGAAGAGGGCATCAGATCTTCTGGTAGTGGGCAACGGGAATGGAACTCAGGTCCTCTGTGAGAGCAGCAGGAAGCACTCTTTCATTGCTGAGCCTTCTTTCCAGCCCCAGACCTTCTTTCTGTTCACTTACTAATGTGTGTCAGAGGTCTTTCAAACCGTCTTTACAAAACCTTGGCCAAGTATGTCAGATATTTTGGAACTAGGTGTATCAAAATATGCCTCTAGTTTTAGCACTTGAAAGCTAAGACTTGAAAGCTAAGGATCTTGAGTTAGAGACCAAACTAGCCTACACAGGATGACCTTTTTCCCAAAACACAAACAACTTATGTATCACATTTTTAGTTTGTATAGTGTCTTAGTTAGGGTTACTATGACGAAACACCATGACCAAAAACAACTATAGAAGGAAAGAGTTTATTTGGCTTACACTTCCACATCATAGTCCATCAATGAAGGAAATCAGGATAGGAACTCAAAACAGGGCAGGAACCTGGAGGCAGGAGCTCATGCAGAGGCCATGGAGGAGTGCTGCTTACTGGTTTGCTCCTCATGGCTTGCTCAGTATCTTAGTTAGGGTCTTATTGCTGTGAAGAGACACCATAACCACATACCTAACTCTTACAAAGGAAAACATTTAACTGGGGCCGGCTTACAGTCTCAGAGGTTTAGCCCATTATTGCCAAGATGGGAAGCATGGCAGTGTGCAAGCAGACATGGTGCCAGAGAAGGAGCTGAGAGTTCTACATCTTGATCTACAGGCAGCAAAAAGAGACAGACACACTGACCATGTCTGAGCATATGAGACCTCGAAGCACAACCCACAGTGGCACAGGTCCTCCAGCAACACCACACCGAGTCCAGCAAGGCCACACCTCCTAATAGTGCCACTCTCTATTGGCCTATGGGGGTCATTTTTATTCAAACTACCATATTCAGTCTGTTTTCTCATGGAACCCAGGACCACCAGCCCACGGATGTCCCCACCCACAATGGGCAGGGCTCTCCCCCATCAATCACTAGTTAAGAGAATGCCTATGGGCCTGCCTGCAGCCTAGTCTTACAGAGGCATTTTATTAGTTCCCCTTCTCTTAGGTGACTCTAGCCTGTGTCCAACTGACATAAAACTAGCCACCACACACAGTACATTACCCTCCTGAAAGAAAGTATCGTATCCATCACTACACCCCCGTTCCCAGACCAGAGCCTAGCACTTACTTGTCAATAAAGAAGATTTTAAAAATTGATAAATGAATTTTTTTACAGCAAGCAATCCAAAAGTCCCTGGGGACACAATAGGCATGAAATCCTGAACATTAAGTGGGCAATTTCTATTTCCTAGGACAAAAAGGTAAGTGTATTAGTGTATTCTGACTTCACCTGACAACCTTTGGGAGTTTACTGTTGATTTCCAATGACACTGTCATGGTTATTCACAGAAATAAGTTTCCCAGGAAGAATCAGAACCTTTAGTAATTCTTCACAACATCCATTTAAATAACTGCCTATATTAAGTAGTTTGCTTAAACTCTATGAACTATTAAACAACAGTACTTTTTACCCAGTGAGGACTTTCAAACCTTGTTCTTTTCTTTTCTGTATTGATGAGAAATAGTAAAAAATAAACTAAAGTAAAATAAAATAAATTGCTGGGTGTAGTGGTACACACATTTAATCCCAGCATTTGAGAGGCAGAGGCAAACAGATAAACTGTGAGTTCAAGGCCAACCTGGTCTACAGAGGTAGTTCCAGAACTGCCAAGGTGAGACAGAGAAACCCAGTCTGGAAAAATAAACAAATAATCCCAACACAAACCAGAAATGGAGAAAAACCTAGAAGCATATAAGTTTTCTATTTTCTTTGTGTTTACTTTCTCTTTCCTTTTTTCTGAGAATGGGCAAGGGGGTCCACGTAGCTCAGGCTAGCCTATATTTTGTACGTAGTAGAGGATAACCTTAAACTCCTGATCCTCTTGCTGTCTCTACTTCCTAAATTTTGTTTACAAGCATGTACCAGTATGGCTGGCTGGTCTGGTTCTTTTAAGACAGGGTCTTAAAAGTTACCCTAGGTTGGCCTCAACAGTCTCCAGTCTCAGTTTCTGAGTGCTGGGATTGCAGGCAAATGCCAAAGTGTTCATCTTGTTTTGTTTTAATTTAACCACAATATAATAGCCTTTGGTTATAAGACAACAAATTTACAGGTATAAGAATTAGGACCTAAAGATCTGGAGGCCAACTTTCTGTCTACTAAATTCATCATCACCCAGGTCTGAGAGATGGCTCAATATTTAAGAGCACACACTGTTGCAGGGCTGGGAATTTTGTTATTTACAACAACAACTGTTCTTCCAGAGGACCTAAGTTTAGTTCCCAGTACCCATGTCAAGCAGATCACAGCCCCCTGAAACTCCAGCTTCAAAGGGATCTGACCTCTGACTTCCAGAGAGGACCTGCACTTACATGCACATACTGACACACAGATACACACACACACACACACACACACACACACACACACACACACACTTTTTCTGTCAACTTGACAGGAACTAGTCTAATCAGAGAGGAGGGAGCCTCAATTGAGAAAATGCCTCCATAAGATCTAGCTGTAGTGGCTAGAGAGACAGCTCAGTGGTTAAGAGCACTGACTGCTCTTTCAGAGGTCCTGAGTTCAATTCCCAGCAACCACATGGTGGCTCACAACCATCTGTAATGAAATCCGATGCCCTCTTCTGGGTGTGTCTGAAGACAGCTACAGTGTACTCACATACATGGAAAAAAAAAAATATAGCTGTAGGCAATTTCTTAATTAGTAACTGTTTTGGGGAAGGCCCAGCCAAGGCTTAGTACCACCGCTGGGTTGGAGGTCCTGGGTCCTACAAGAAAGTAGGCTGAGCATGCCACAAGGGGCAAGCGAGTAATCAACACATTCCTCCCTCCTACGGTAAACGCTCCTGCCTCCAGGTTCCTGCCCAGTTTAAGTTCCTGTCAGGACTTCCTTCAATGATAAACTATGGTATGAAAACAAAATAAACACTTAACTCCCCAAGTTGTTTTGGCTATGTTGTTTCATCACAGTAATAGAAAGCCTAACTAAGACATACACTTAATTAAAGACAATAAAAATATATCTAAAAACATTAACACTAATAATTTCAAGAAGCAGATGCTATTTTACACACATGTAAAACGTAAACTTTCTAAATACTAAGATGTATGCATACATGTGTGTGTGTACAGATACTTACTAAGTGCAAAGATCTAGTCCACCTAATTTACTCAAGATAATGTCTTGATTCATAACTGATTTGAACAAGTCACAAACATATCACAAGTCATGTGTATCCATAGAGTGGCTCACAATCTCATGCTAAGACTCACTGGCTTTTTTCCCTATTCACAGTAGGCATGCATTCTACCATTGAGCTACACCCCAAGTCTGATCACAGGCTTTAGAAAATGTTTACAGCAGGCTGGTGAGATGGATCAGCGATTAAGAGCACTGGCTGTTCTTCCAGACGTCCTGAGTTCAATTCCCAGCAATCACATGGTGGCTTACAACCCTCTGTAATAGGATCTGATGCCCTCCTCTGGTATGTCTGAGGAGAACCCACATACATAGAATAAATAAATCTAAAAAGAAAAAAATGTTTACAGGTATTGATGAAATATTAAGAATAAGTATTAATTTTCACATAAAACAGCTATTATAATTCTTAAAATGCTCATATGCACTTCAATGGCTGATGTTTGACAGCTTCATAACACAGTGCCTTAAACCCAAACGAATAACTACGGAACAAGCAGAGCCTGTCAGCACTGTGTGCAGTTCAACTATGTGTTTTGCTATGAACAGTACTACTTTTAAGTTTGTCATGGATGCTAACTTGCCCCCATTTAACTTACGGGTGTAACTTACGGGTGTAACTTACGGGTGTGCTACATGGGCGGTGGTACCCTTCTCCATCTGCACGCGTTCATTCAGTCTACTTTTCTCTGCATATGTGACTAACTCTCACTGGTTGTGTCAGTCAGAATTAAATGATAACTGTCTTTTATTTCTCATTTTAGAGATGGCTAGCTTCAGGCTGGTGGTCCACATCCAACAGCATAAAAAAACTTGATTACTGTGGCTTTCTCTTTTTATGGGGCCGGTGGGATAAAGATGCTAGTGAAGTTGTATATTTGTTTGCAGAACTGAAGGTCACCATGTGTCCTAGGGCTGTAGTAACAAATGGCCACCACACAGGAGATCAAAGGAATACACATTTGCTTACTGTCTAGGGGTTAGGTCTCCAAACGTTACTAGGCTGAAACCAAAGTGTCACCAAGGCCAGACTTCCTGATTTGGTCATGCCTGGAAGCTGTCTTCTTACTCATGAACTGACCAAAATCCAAACTAGATGGCCAATTTCTGACATTAAATGCCACAAAGAATGGACAAACTCAATGTCTAGCTTGATTGCATTATCTTCAATCAGCCAATATTTACTATTACTATTTGCAACTTTCTCTTTGCGCTTGGCTTCCTGTGTGTCAAAAACAAATACTTGGACTAGATGGTGTTAATTCTAATCTAGCTCTAAAAACAGCTTGGTGGAATCAATGGCTTTGCAGCTTATCAAAACCAGGCAGCTTACCTCCTGGGCACACACATCAGTTTATAGATATACCTCCATAAATGCCCCATAACCCGTCTGTGCTCAGACACCAAGACTTATCCCTTTTTTTTGAGTAGTCGCCTCACTTGACTGGATTCATTTCCACTAATGCTTTTCTATGAATAAAATGTGTCTTTACTCTTCCCTGAATTCTTGATAATTCTAAACAAGCCTCGTCTTTCTATATTTTAATGTGGCTGTTTTGGAAGTGGATAGTAATTTGGAAACAAAACTTTCTCCATAATAACTTAAAAATAATGTAATGGTTTTTCCAAACTTAGATTATATCATAGAAAGAATATGACAGTTACTTAACAAACAAAAACCTCGTAGAGTACAGTCATTAGCCCATTACCTTTCATCTTCTGGGTCAGCCATGGACAATTTTGAAAAAGAAAACAGTAGTTTGGTGACATAATGAGGAACAAGTATTTATAACATGTTGAGCCATCCTTGTGCTCAACAGATAAGCAACAGGGGAACCAAGAATGTTGTTTTTCAAGACAGAGTTTGTCTGTGTAGCTCTAGTTGTCCTGGAACTTGTTCTGTTGACCAGGCTACCCTCAAACTTAAAAAGATCCTCCTGCCTCTGCCTCCCAAGTGCTGGGACTAAAGGTGTGTATCAACACTCTCAGGTAGAAACCAGTAATGTTAAACACAAGGTTATTTCTTCAAAGGAAGGGGTAATCTCCCCAGAAGGCTGGGAGTAGATGTGACTAATGGCCTAATGACCTTTTCTGCTTTGTGTCCAAGACCACATCAGATCTTCCTCCAGACCCTTATCATAAGCATGTCATCTACAGAATTGATCATTATTGAAGGTGTCGCATGTAGTCAATCTATAGAACCCATCTTTATGGAAGATGTAACACGTACTTTACAAAGAATTTTGATGAAATCACACCTTAAACTTTATTGTCCACATGGGATTGAGTTAAATATCACCAAGAAAGTTTTCAACAAATTGTGCTGTGCCTAAAATATGCCTAGAATTGGTGGTGCAGCTATCTGAGTCATTCCTGCTCCTCATCCAAATCCCTGTAAGTAACCCTGATACAACTCACTAGTCCGACAAGTTGCACTTTGGTGGTATCCATACTTCGGTCTGTGGTGGGTTGCCTATCTGGGGTGAGTAGTCGATCTGTGTAGTCTTACTAGGAAAAGTTTTGCCCCACAACATACCTCTTCCCTGGCCTTGTGTCTCCTATGCTTTCACAGGTTTGGATATGAAATGCCTGCCACACACAGATCATGTGAAGACCTTGTCCTTAGCTAGTGGCACTGAGAGGTGATTCAATCACAAAGGCACATACCTCATAAATGGGTTAATCCACTGATGAGGTCACAGCTGGACTAGCAATTAGGAGTTGGCAACTTACTTGAGGAATAAGATCTCTGGATATAGTCCCTCTTCTCTTCGTTAGTGGCAAGGGATTTGTTTTTATCAAGTTCTCACATCATTAAGTTCTGCTTACACAGTCCTACGGGTATAGGACCACATGGCTGTAGCCTGAAACCTCAGAGACCATAAACCAAAATAAAACCTCATTGTGGATTTTCTAGGTAATCTGTCAGTGACAAAAACTATCACAATCAAACTTTTTGTTTTGGAGGCTTTTGTTGAGAACTGGGATTAAAGGCTAGTGCCACCACTTCCTGCTCTATATAGGTTTTTTGTTGTTGTTGTTGTTTGTTTTGTTTTTAAAGGGGGGCTTTGTTTTGTTTTGAAGATAGTATATAGCTGAGTGGCTTGGAATCAGTCTGACCCTCTACTCAGATATCCACCTGTCTTTGTCTCCAGAGTGCTGGGATCACAGGCCTGCTACAACACACTCAGCAAAAATAAGCTGTAAAAATACCTTGCTTTGGTAACGTCAGTGACAAATATTAAGATGCCTCCAAATTCATAGTGCTCTATAGGTCCAAGGTTAAGGTACTTTTCATCAAGAAATTGTAAGTCTTAACAAATTAACAATCCCAAACCTTTGTACTGAGGCAAAGAGACTTTTTTTTCTCTCTCCCTAGAGAGGCTTGAGCTGGAATAAAAAGATCGTGGGAGGCCAGAGAGGCAGAAGGATCAATTGTTTCACGGTCGACCTCAGCTGTTTGGGACTCTTAGTGTGGACGTAAAAGCCACAGCGCTCATCTTAAAGGGAATAAAGATGGTTTATTCTGGAGCCATTTTGATTGACCATGGCCCTGGAACACAGATTTAGGTTATCCCAAATTTCGTGTAAGATGAGAGCTGTGTTTTTTTTCGTCGACACAAGGATAGTTACTTTCTCTCCACTTTGCCTAACTACAGAAACAATTTAAGATTAGACTCGTGCAATGGAATCGCCTGTGTATTGTCCTCACCCTAAATCTATTTTTGGAACTAGGGATTTTCCAGATTACTGTAAACCCGGCGAAGTGAGGTCAGGGCCAGGCATGCATTTCCAAGGCTACACCCCGACACCCACGCGCGCTCGGAGCTCTCCGGAAACCCAAGCGCTGAAACTGTAAAGCTGCCCAGTTCAGAGTCACTTTGTTACACACCGGTGTCGCCGACGGCTGGACGCTCATCAACACGCAAACCGCGTAGGGGAATCCGGGGCCGACTCACCAGGCCAGATTAAGGATTATCCAGTGCCTAAAGGTATTACCAGCCTTGAGCCGCCAGCACCCAGCCCTGTCCATCCCAACCCACCTCCTCCGCCCCGTGCGACCGAAGCGCGGAGGAACTAGTTGGCGCGCGCCGGGGGTGAGGTAGGGAGTGGCGGCGTGGTGACGTCAGGGCGGAAGCGCACTCTGCGTGCAGCGGCCTGGAAGCCGGCGGTCACGGGAATATCCGTCGCGCCGAGGACGCTGGTTAGTCTTGCTTTGGGTTCCGGCTGCGTCGGGTGTGCGTCTAGCTCGCTGGAACTATGGCGTCCGGGCCTCACCCGACCTCGACCGCTGCCGCTGCCTCCGCCTCATCCGCCGCCCCTAGCGCGGGCGGCTCCAGCTCCGGCACGACGACCACTACGACGACTACGACCGGAGGGATCCTGATTGGCGACCGCCTGTACTCGGAGGTGTCGCTTACCATCGACCACTCGCTGATTCCGGAGGAGCGGCTCTCGCCTACCCCGTCCATGCAGGACGGCCTCGATCTGCCCAGCGAGACGGACCTGCGCATCTTGGGCTGCGAACTCATCCAGGCTGCCGGCATTCTCCTCCGGCTGCCGCAGGTGAGAGCCCTGGTTGGTTGCCGGCTTCTCCGCTGTGGCCGGGTTTCTCGAGAGCCTGCGCCGGGCGGCGGCGAGAGCTAGGACGGGAAAGGGTGGGAGTGCGGGGGCCGGCGGGGCCGGGCGGCCGGGGCGGGGGAAGGGAAGCGAGCGGCCGCACAAAATGGCGGCGGCGCCTGGTGCGGGCCCGCCTGACCCCGGCGCTTCCGTTCTCCTCTCTTGTCTGCAGGTGGCGATGGCTACGGGGCAGGTGTTGTTTCATCGTTTTTTCTACTCCAAGTCTTTCGTCAAACACAGTTTCGAGGTAAGCGCGGCGGAGGCGGAGGAGAAGGGATTCTTCATCCGGAAGCGGGAAGGAAGGGGTAGTAACCAGCTTTTCCAGAAAGGGAGTGGTTAGCTTAGGCCTTTGTACGTAGTTCCCACCCATAAGGAAATGGGGCCCTTAGAACATGTTTCAAGAACTAGAAAATGGATCCCCGGTTCACGTGCTCTGTTACCAAGAACTACATTTTCAGGCCATTGCACAATTCTTCTAAGAGTTAGCTTCATTTTTGCCCAGAATTACGAGCAGTTGAGCAATAAAATGTAAGAGCTGGTAAGCCCGTGGTCTAAAAATGTCGGCTTTGATTTTATTTTGCCAAAAGCCTCGTTGTATCCTAGAGGTGTTTGTTTTATCTATTTATTTTTTTAAGAATAAGTTAGTTAATGCCGGTCCACGGTGACCCATACCCTTAAGCAGATCTCTGATCCAGTTCCTGGACAGCCAGGGCTACAGACAGAGAAGCCTTATCTCGAAAAATAAAACAAAAAGAATAAGTTTATTAGACTTTGGGCAGGGCTGTTTCCTGTTTAACCTTATACTTCACTTTAATTTTTATCTTCTGGGTTCTTTCAGATTGTTGCCATGGCCTGTATTAATCTTGCATCAAAAATCGAAGAAGCGCCAAGAAGAATAAGAGATGTGATTAATGTATTCCACCACCTTCGCCAGTTAAGAGGAAAAAGGTAAGATTGGCCTATTGAACGTAGTACCTCTTGCTACTGCTGTACTGTGCACCAATCATCAAGTCAAAACATCTCCCCCCCCCCCAAGTCAGTGTGGATACAAAAGAAAGCTGACATTAGGTGTTGAAATTCACATAGGAACATTGAAAGTTTAAACACCGCTCCATCAACCAGCTATCTGAAGTTTGTAGAGGCAATTGCATATGGACAATCCTAGCAGTGCTGTGAAAGCCGGTCCCTTGGCTTAAGATTAAACAAGAGAGGGAGTACGGTTGGCTCGAGTGGGAGTGTATTCTGCAAGTTGTTTTTCCCTCCTCTCTCTGGAAAACTGAAGGCTGGACATGTAAGCTGTAGTTCAAGTTAATACTGTGGCAAAGTTCCGTGTAGGTTGTTTTCTGCTTGGAGCCCCAGTTTCTTCATCAATTGAGGTTGGCTTTTGTTAGCGTACTTCTCAACATTGACCTACGGTATATCCATAATGCCGGATCTGAAAGGACTGGAGGATGAGAAAGTTTGAAGTCAAAGGGATTGAACAGGTACTTTGTTTTGGTCAGGTACAGTCTCAGTGAGTGCATTAGAAAAATAACTCATTGACTGAGTTGCCTTCAGATAGGGCTCTTTATTTGATCTTGTAAGAAAATAGTCTTGAAACAGTATCTTTTAGGTGTAGTGATAACCTGGTAACTTTATGTGGGCCTGTGTGTTCATCTACTGCAGTACCAAAGTTTGTTGCAGGACTCTTGCTCTATAGGTGATTCTAGGGCATGCTGATGGATATTCATGGTGTGGATTAGTTTCTGAGGAATTGTGAGTTTGAAAGAAAGTTAGCTATGACAAGATAAGTTGTTTTGGGAGTTGGGTGTTGCTTAGTCCTAATGAGTATCATACATAGTCTTTATTGTGGAAGCTATAAGTTGGTAGTGGAAGTAGCCAGTTAAGCCAGTTAACGTGAGTTTGAAATGTGTATCACAGTCAAAAATTGCTACTGAAATTTTATGGCATTTTTTTTTTTATACTATTTAGCCTCATATTTTCTAAGTGTCTGTCCAGATACAATTTCTTTCATTTGAAAACATTTTTAGTTCTTTGTAAAGAAAGTTGAGAAATGGGGAAATTTCAAACTGGTGTTTAGTATGTTCTGAGCTTATACTTGTATTTTAGATTACATGGTTGATTTCTTTTTTCAGGGTGTTTTTAGAAAACACTGAAATAAAGAATTCTTATTTTTAGTGAAAGGACTCTGCTTTAAAGGAACATTTTCTAATAGTATATGAGTTTTGAGCCAACTATGATCACACGATCTTTTGGTGTTTTCCTGTGGGACTTAACTTTTCTTCCTAGGTGTCAGAATAGGATCATCTTAATCTATAAAACTTCAAAATTTAAAATAATCCAATCTGACTGACTTGTGTTGGATGTAACTTCATTTTTGATCATCATTAAACAGAAATTGCTTTTGTTTCAATGTTTCAAGTTTGATTATAGCATGAAATTCTTAAAGAAGTTAATTGCATGGAAGCCCCCCCTTTTAAAATCAGGATATAAGTGTTTCTATGCATATTACAAGTTTACTCAGACATGTAACTTGTATATGTTATTAACTTCAACTCTTTTTTCCCTTGCAACCGACTATACAGCGACCAGCTACATTTACCAAAGCCTGGGTGATGTGGAGTGGTACATAGAGATGAAGCTGTCGTCATGGCAACAGTGAGTGAAGTATCGAAATCCCCAAGGAGAAGCCAGTGTTCTGAGAATAGGTCACTGGAATCGGGGACTAACAGGTTGGCCACTGGTGAACCATTTAGAGAAAAACAAACAAAACAAAAAAACTCCTGTTTCTTGTTATAAGCTTTTGTCTTTGCTGTCCAAGTTATTGAAACTAGAGCTTTGAAAGGTGGTGTGGGTTTTTGTTTGTTTGTTTGTTTGTTTTTCTTTTTTTTCTTGCATAGGGTATGGTTAGAAAGTATTCATAAATGTGATACTTAGTTTGTCTTGAATTTTAGTCCAATTTGTGCAAATTAACTAGGTTATTGTATGGCCTTGACAATTACAAGGGGTACTATAATGTAGCCTTAAAGTCATTGTTTTTAGTCATGGCTACATGTAGATAGTAACATCAACTGTTCGAAGGAAGGAAAAAAAAAACCAGTAAGTACCATTTCAGTCCTCAGTTTGAGATAATTGACTTGTCCCTCATTAGTTTTTTATATTTTGGTAACTTTTTAGAATAGCTGAATTCAAAGGAAAATTAAAGCTATTTGTATCTGCAGCTTACAGATAAAATTTGCTGTTTCTGTGTAATATTCCTAGTATATTAAGGGTCTTTTCTTTAAAGAAGTCTGTTTATATCTTTTAAGGTTTCTGTTACAAGAAGATAAACTTCTAAAAGATTTAACAACTTTTTTTGGTGACTTTATGATATTTTCAATACATAAAACCTTCAGTTTGTTGACATTGAATGTTTTTATTTTTAAATAAGCATTAGAAATTTCTGTGTTGAGTAGCAATCTTGTCTGTTAATTAGCCATCTGGTTTATAGTGTACTTCCTTGAACCACTTTCAGAGTATTAGTCCTAGTTACTCACGAGTGAGGCCAACCATGCTTGAACACCCCCAGGTCTAAATGTTTGTAATTCATGTGTGTTTCTGGCATACTACAGAAAGGAACTATCATAAATTCCTAGTAACCAGAGACCAGCATTTCCTAAAGACTGAAATTTGTTTCAAATAAGTTAATGAGCAAAGTCAGGTAATAACCTTTCAAAGGTGGAGTTTGGTAGTCTTGAGTGTTACTACCTATTCCTGAGTTCTCTGAATACATGGATTTTTGTGCCAGCTCTTCTTTGTGTTGATCAAGGATGTTTACCTAACTGGGAAGAAATTCTAGCATGCCTTGATTCAACTTACTGAGTCGCTAAAGATATTTCTAATTGATAACTTTGTTAATATAAAAAGCTTTTTACTTAAATGCTTTTTCAGAATCTTCACTTACTGATTTTTATGGAGACTTTTTCTGGGTTTCATCATGGTATAAAATGTTGATACGGTAGTTGTTAATTTTGCATTCAGTGAGCCTGCCTTGATTAATGAGGTAATGAACAAAATGAAGACTATTATGCATTTACAAAGCTAGTAGTGGCAAGAATGAACAAGCGCTTAGATGGTTGAGTTGTAGTAAGGATGTTAATGGGATTGTTTCCTTGGCCTGGTTTAAAGTCGTAATGTAAGATTGACGGTCTCACTGTGTATAGTAACTCAGGGTGTCCAGTAATTTATGATCCTTGTGCTAAACCACTTCACTCCTGGAATTAAAGCTTAGGGATTCTGATGAGGTAGAAAATGTGCCTATGGCGAGTAGTAAATCTAAGATACTTTAAGAAGAATTAGTGATGAATCATTAAATTTGGCACCAGTTGGTAGCCATAGTTGAAACAAGTGTTGTTTGCAAATTTTATTACAATTTTAAAAATTTCATAAAGCAGTTTTCTTAGTAAGATACAGTATAAATTTTAATGTATGAAGAAAAGTGAGACAGAACTCTGCTTTTGTGAACTGTTTTATATGGATTTTTAATGGTGCTATTGACTGTCTGGCTTTTAGGAATTAAAGAGCCAAGCTGTGTACAGATAAAACACAAGAGCCTCTTTGACTCCCAATACCAGTTGAAGGAGAACCTTCTAATTAGTGTGTGCATATAAAACCTGAAAAATCATGAACCTTTACTTGTGGTCATTGGCATTTTCCATACATGGGTTGCTCCCATTCGAGTTAAATTTGACTTTTTTCCTAAAGTGCAGTTTGTAGCTATCCTGATAAAACTGATTCAAAACAGGCCATTTCTTATACACTTTTGAAGGTGTAATTGAAATTGAACTTAATGAAACTTTCCATCATTTGTTATTGTTTATGATGTTCTGCCAGCTATTAATAGTTTAGTACAAAGGTACAGAATAACTGGGTTTTGTTTTTAAAGGAAAATATATAGCTGGATTTTTCTCTAATAGCCTGCTACCAGGGAGGTAGTTACTGTACTTCATTTCAGATTTGTTTCAGTCTTGAGTTAACTCAGGCTTGCCTCACCTCACCTGATGGAGTGGAGGATATCCTTGAACTCTTATCTCCAAGTCCCTCTACCCCAACCCTGCACAGTGCTGGGATTATGAGGTGAGCCACTACTCCTGGCTCAGTGTTACAGGTTAGATTGTTTTATTACCTTTTAGTGGCTATAAAATAAGTTGGGTTTTTTGTTTTATTTTTTTTAAAGGTTGTATATTTGGTAGTATATTCTCCCAAAAGCATAAGACTTGGCAACTTGTATGTAAATGAATTATTTGAGAAAATATTCCAATGTTACTCTGGCCATATAGTTATTGAACTGTACATCTTGCTGGTTGGAGGTAAGAGTATATCAAAAAACATGGTAAATTTGATAGGTTACATTAACATTACTAAACTTGGCAGATTGTAGGAAAATGCCTCTGACATGACTCATGACTCTGGCTTCAGGATGAGCTCCATAGCAAGACTTCATTTATTTTATTTTTTAAAAGGAAACTTATACACAGGATGATTTTAGGGTTTATTTGGGGGGGGGGGTTGTTTTGTTTTTATATGAGTGGTTAGATATCACTTCCTTAACAACTCTGGGGGCATCCCTCACAGGTCTCAAATGTGGTCTTTGAATCACAGTTCCTTCTCTGTGGCCTTAAATCTCATAGGAACTGCATTAACCAAGTTATCTAATTCACTTTAACCTATTTTTAGAGATTTATTTCATTTGGCAATTGCTGACTTGTTTTTGCTGGGGATGAGGGGGGTGGTAATTAAGCAATTAAATATTCTTGAAATATGTGTGTATAGCATGTTATCCCAAAAGGGATAAGTCAGGGTTAACTACCTTTTATTTTGACCGATTAAACATTTAGCAAAATGTTTATTCAATTTTTTAAAAACTTTTGTTCATGTTAGAACTTGACAGTAAGTCTTTTCAGGAGTACATTAGTTCTTGTCATTGGAAAGGTGATAAGGTTTGTGCCAATAATGCTCATCATTGAAGTTGTGTGTAAGTTCAAGAGGAAAACGTCACAGATCTCAGAGCATGTGAGAGAGTTTAAGTTGTGGTAGGTTTGGGGAGCTTTGTCTAGTTATAGTTAGCATAACTTGGACAGCATAAGATTAATGCTTTAACTTGTTAGCAGGAGTTTAAAAAGCTGGTTTCTGTTGCCAATAGTTGGTTGGAAGGGAAAATGGAGATGCCACAAATAAAATTTTTTGGATGTGCAAAACAGTTTTGATTTTATTTCTTACAAACTATAGGACTCCAAGCCCCCTGATCCTTGATCAGAACTACATTAACACCAAAAATCAAGTTATCAAAGCAGAGAGGAGGGTGCTAAAGGAGTTGGGATTTTGTGTTCATGTCAAGCATCCCCATAAGGTGAGTTATACAGTACAGACATTACTGTTCGTAAGTATTAGGGCTTTTTTTTTTTTTTTTTGAAAATTTGAATTCATGGTTGAGAGTTAACCTGAGTTTTCAAAAGCTTTCTTTTGGATGTTATTTATCAGTAAAATGGGACTCAGAACAGGCTTTATTCCTTTCTTGTGTGAAAATGAATACTCTTTGTGGTTAAATTTTAGTTTCTCCTCCTAACAAGCTCATGTGGGATTCATCATGGAAGGCAGGAATTGTACATATCTGTGGAACCTGGCACATTTAAATTGTTGAAAGTGGTAGCTGCTTACTGTAAACCATTGATTAAAAAAGGCTTTCCCTCCTGGCTTTCATACCACTCTTCTACGCAGTCATTGGGGACTGAGATAGCTAGCTCGGCCGTTAGCCAGATGGCGCTGGTGGATATCTTCAGCTTTCTAAATACATGATGATAATGTGGGTCGAGAAACAGCTGTCATAAACTTAGTGGTTATGTGTACTTACTTGTGTCTTGCTGAGAGCCAAATGCAAGGCAAGCACTGAATCATTGAGATACATAGCTTTTATTATTTAAGAAATTTCAGTATGCTACACTTTACTGCAGAAATTACTTAGTGTTCTAGAAAATACCAAGGCCATTGTGTACTCAACATAAAGTTTGCCTTTTTTGATGAATACCCTGAGAAATTAAAAAACATTTATTTACCACGTCTATAAGCACATTTTTAAAAAATTGAGTAATGTAATATAATAGCCAACACTGAGTCTCAAGTATGTTTCAGGTTGGTGTATGTTTGTAATTTTATAAGAATTGTAACATGTTTCATTTGCTTTATTCATTGAACTCTGCTATGAAAGAACCACCAATATGCTAAATAGTTTTTTTCTCCCTTGTCCTCAGATCATTGTAATGTATTTACAAGTCTTAGAATGTGAACGTAACCAAACCCTGGTTCAAACTGCCTGGTAAGTTCTTTTTTTACATTTCTTCTTTAGTCAGGAAAACAGAAGCAGAAATAAAGTAAGTTTCATTTTTCTCTTTCCAAAATAATAAAATAAGTTTGTTTTGGGGAATTTGTGGTTTTTTTGTTTGTTTTTGTTTTTTAACCAAAGGTAAATAATGCTTATTTCTGCTTCCTGTTTTCTTGGCTTGACTAATTACTTTTAATGGAGAACTCAATTTAACTTTGTTCTTTTTTCTACTCTTTAATTAAAGGGTAGTCCATGATGGTAAGTCATAGAACTCTGCCCTCTGCACTTCAGCCCATGACCTCAGGATGGCCTGATTGGCTAGCCTGCTCTCCAGCCAATCCAGTGCAAGCTCTCATCCGAGATTCACTGAAGTGGTCCATATCCATCTGGCAGCATCTTCTAGTTCTGTCGGGGTGTCAAAAGGATTTGTATATTTGCTTCTAGAAGTAACTATGCATCATGCCTATGTATTATTTAATGTATACCTGTAACTATCAAAATGAATATTTCATTTTTGATAGATTGTTGTCCAGCCATTATGAATTGTTTTTTTTTTTTCATTTTGTTTTTTTGTTTTTGTTTTTGTTTTTTTAAAAAATTGGGTTCAATTAAATTTCAACTTGCAGTGTGTATAGCATCCGTTCTACCACAGGAGGCTGAGGCTACCTTACACTTGTAGATTTAAGTGGTACCCATTGCCGTTTTTTAGGTTTCTCCAGCTGTTAGCTATTGCAGGCAGTGATATAAGAAGCAATTAATTTTAAAAAGATAAGTTAATGTTACTTAAATATTTTTGACCTTGGACCTTTGAGAAAGGCTAAGCAAGGAAATTGTGGTTTAGTCATAAATGATTCATGTAACTGCTGGTAACCAAGCATTAAATAATTCTGAATTTTTCAGAAATGTCTTTTACGACTGCCATACTTCTCTTGGATTCAGTAGATACTAAACTGTAGCATTTGAAAAGCCACACTGCTTTATAAAGTGCATGAGTTTTTAATGTGTTCTGTGCAGCAAATACAGAAATGAATAACAGGATTTTATAGAAATAATCCATTTAATGTCCAGCTCAGGCTTTTCAGCAAATTGTAAAGTTTTCTAGTTAAGAAATTTCATGGGAAAGTTTCACTAGAGAGTTCTAAGTTTATTTAATTGAATTTAGGTCATTGCTTTTATTTATACTTAATTGGAAAAAGGTATATTAAACAAGGCCATTGTGACGTATTTATTGTTCACTTCTCTACCTAATTTTTTTGGAAGTATCTTTTTTTTTTTTTTTTAATTATAAGTCATTTGGTGGGTTCTTACTAAAAATGCCTTTTTACCCCTGTTTATGGTATTTTTAATGAACTTGATTGACACTGCTTTTCGTTATGGATAAAGGAGAGATGGTCAGTAACTAAGGCTTGAAGTATTGTTGGAGTGGTGAATTCTGAACTTTATGTCAGAATTGACTTCCAGAGCATTGCTTTTTATAACATGTGAAGGCAAGGCTTTGAGGGTGAGATCTACGGGAGTAGTATGGAGTTACTTAAAGTGCTGGGGGACCGTTAGAAACCGTTACAGGGTAAAATTTAAAGATGTGAATCTAAGGAGAAGGAAAAAGGATGAAGTAGATTGAGTCTCCAATTTTATGTGTACTTCAGGGGAATTGGTTTGCTTATGAACTAAGCTTACAGCGGAAATGTTTTTCAGGAATTACATGAATGACAGTCTTCGAACAAATGTTTTTGTTCGCTTTCAACCAGAGACTATAGCGTGTGCTTGTATCTACCTTGCAGCTAGAGCACTTCAAGTAAGTATTAGACTGCTGTGTTTTGCAAAGTAAATTCTAAGAGTTTTTGTTACTTCTGAGAAAACATACATTTGAACCATTCTTCTATTGATTAGATTCCATTGCCAACTCGGCCCCATTGGTTTCTTCTTTTTGGTACCACAGAAGAGGATATTCAAGAGATCTGCATAGAGACACTTAGGCTTTACACCAGGAAAAAGGTAATTTCAGTTACTCAGGTTGGTGCTGATGTCATTTTCAAGAGTCTAACTGCTGTAAAAGGGAATACTAACTAATGTCATTACATCCAACAGCCTAACTATGAATTGCTGGAAAAAGAAGTAGAAAAAAGAAAAGTAGCCTTACAAGAAGCCAAGTTAAAAGCAAAGGGATTGAATCTAGATGGAACTCCAGCCCTTTCAACTCTTGGTGGATTTTCTCCAGCCTCTAAACCATGTAAGATAATACATTCAGAATTGAGTAAAATGTGGGCCCTGGAAGTGTGTTCTCCTGAGAAAGTTTTGGCATTGGTCAGTTACCTCAAAACCATTAAGAAATTGTTACTGCTGTGTGTGTTGGGTTTTTTGTTTTGTTTTTGTTGTTTTGGTTTTGTGACAAATCAGTTTAAGGATTAGAAGTATAGTGCATTTTGGTTGTGCAGGAGACTTGTCCTCAGCTAAATCCTGTTTTTCATTAAAAGCTTCACCAAGAGAAGTAAAAGCTGAAGAGAAATCACCAGTCTCTGTTAATGTGAAGACAGTCAAAAAAGAACCCGAGGATAGACAGCAGGCTTCAAAAAGCCCTTACAATGGGTAAGTTAAGTATATATACCTCAAGGGCTTGAGCACTCAGTGTTACACCCTTGTAACAGTTGTTCCACCTCTAAAAACAGTCTAACAGTATTGCCTGCATTTTTTTTTCTTTTTCAAGTGTAAGAAAAGACAGCAAGAGAAGCAGAAACAGCAGAAGTGCTAGTAGATCAAGGTCAAGAACCAGGTCACGCTCCAGATCACACACCCCAAGAAGACAGTAAGTTATGGGTCCTGGGTGGTACAGGCTTAGGGCCCTTAAAAATTAACATGGTTTTTTGTTTGGTTGGTTGGTTGGTTTTTTTCCAGAGTTAGGAATAAGTCTTTCAAGTTTTTGTTTGTTGTGTTTTGTTTTGAGCGGGTTTTAGCACCTAATTTGCTAGGATTGCAAGCATGTTTTAACATAGAGGGAAAAAACTTAGGGACACCCTTCAGATGTATGTGGTGCTTTATGTGTGGTTTTTTTTTAAAAAACATGCATAAGTGTGGTTGTGTACAAAAGTTAGGAAGATTTGTAAAAGGCAGTTCTTTTTGCTCCTTCACTATGTGGGTCCCAGGGACTTTTGGGCTTGGTAGCAGGCACCTTCACCTGATGAGCCATTTCACTGACTGTAGTTGTGTGCCTTAATAGCATTTTGTTTATTCTTGTCATGTGTCCCGCCACCTATTTCTTGAAATGTCCAGAAAATGTGGTGTATGGGGGTGTTATTTATAATGTGAAAAATTCCTTGTATCCAGTTTGTTAGAAATGTGAATATTCCACAGCCCAAGACTCTTCCAGTCAGCTTTGTTAACATATTGCAGATTTCTTATGATGCTTCATTGGCACTTTGAGCATGTGGGAGATAGATACTCAGTGAAAAACCATGTAGTTTTAGGGCACATTGGTGATAGACTTTAATAGGATGTTTTATCTAAGAAAGCTTCAATTGAGAGGTCAGGATGGGGAGAATGCGGAACGCGGTCAGGTCAGACTTATCATCACTCATAGCTGATTGTTTGACCTTGTTAATGAACAGCAGTTACTGATCTGATGCCGATAGGCACTGAACCTAAACTTGAAATCTTTATTGTCTTAAGTTATAATAATAGGCGAAGTCGATCTGGAACATACAGCTCAAGATCAAGAAGCAGGTCTCGAAGTCACAGTGAAAGTCCTCGAAGACATCATAATCATGGTTCTCCTCACCTTAAGGCCAAACATACCAGAGAAGATTTAAAAAGCTCAAATAGACATGGTCATAAAAGGAAAAAATCTCGGTCTCGATCTCAGAGCAAGACTCGGGATCACTCAGATGTTACCAAGAAACACAGGCATGAAAGGGGACATCACAGAGACAGGCGTGAAAGATCTCGATCCTTTGAGAGGTCCCATAAAGGCAAGCACCATGGTGGCAGTCGCTCAGGACATGGCAGGCATAGGCGCTGACTTTCATCCTCTGACACTGCATCAGTTCCTGGTGTTTGTGTGCAGTGTGATGATGTATGGACTCAAAACATAAAAAGCAAACTGATTAGGAATTGATTTATTAAAATTGTCTAGGTTTCTAGAAACACTGAGGACATTTTCTTTGGAAAAGAACTATGTTAAGGTTTTTTGCACATTAAAATGCCCTAGCAGTATCTAATTGAAAACCATGGTCAGGTTCAATTGTACTTTATTATAGTTGTGTATTGTTTATTGCTATAAGAACTGGAGCGTAAATTCTGTAAAAATGTATCTTATTTTTATACAGATAAAACTTGCAGACACTGTTCTATTTAAGTGGTTATTTGTTTAAATGATGGTGAATACTTTCTTAACACTGGTTTGTCTGCATGTGTAAAGATTTTTACAAGGAAATAAAATACAAATCTTGTTTTTCTAAACTGCTTCAAATATCTTATTTAAATTGCCAAGAAGCAAAATTTTTATGTCAGATAACTGAATTTTTTTTTTTTTTTTTTTTTTTTTTTTTTTGCAGAGGTGTAGTTGGGCATAATTAACCTCCATTGTGTAATGGTCATTGTGTAATGGTCATTGTGTATATAGGAAAATAAATAGGAATGGCCTGATACTGTTAACCATAAAATGCAAAACCTGATTTGAACTTAATGTATCAGAAGATAATTTTGAATTAAACCTACTTATTTGTAATGTGAATTTACCAATTGAACAAAACTACAACATAGTGACTGACATTGCTGGTACAGCTTAAATCTCCAGAATGTCGAATTCAGTAATGAGATCAGTACAGACTGATCACAAAGGAGGGTATCTGGTATGCTACTTAGATTGGGTTGTGTTCAAACATCAAAAAGTTGAGTGTATTGAATATGAAAAAGGTGTGGTCAGAAGATCACCTTGTGGAGTCAGTTCTTTGGGTCCCAGTCATGAGGCACATGTCACCACCTGGTGGCAAGCACATTTACCCTCTGGACCATCTCACCAGATTCTATAACTTTTAAACTATTTTTCTGAGATACTGTCTCACTGTAGCTCTTGTTGGCCTGGAACTGAAGAGATTTACCTACAAATAAGCCAAAAAGATGAGCTGCAAATTGATAGACCAGCATCTAAAAATGTATGAGAGACTTGGAAGAGAGGAATGTGGATAAAAACCATACTTGGCTCCATATCACTCATTCTCCATCCCAACTTTGGCCTCTTTATTTTTTTAATCATCGATTTGCCTCTGTGTGTGTGTGTGAGGGTTGGGGTTGTGAGCTACCATGTGGGTGCTGGGAATTGAACACATCCTCTGGAAGCTTAATTAGTACTCTTAACTGCTGTGCAATCACTCCAGCCTCCATGGGCTGTTGCTATGACAACCTCTACATCCAGTTAAACGCCATCCAGTTAAGTACTACCCATGTGCATATGAGATGAGGCTTGGACAGCCTACCAGGAACTATATCACCAGAGTGACTGACCGCCTCCTGGCAGCCACACTAATTCTGTAAAGACTGTAGCCTTGGGAGCTCCCTTTCCTGAATCTTGGACTTTGTAAACTCACACAACACATCCCTACCACAGTCCCCTCCCTCCACTCTTCTCAGCTCCACCTCTGGGGATTCATTGCTCCCATACAGGCTTCCCGAGGATAGCAACTGAGCATGGCATAACCATGCACAAACCCTCGAGAACCCAGTAGGAGGAAAAGGGTCCCAAGAGCAAGCAGAAGAGTAAGATATCCCCACTCCCAGTTAGTCTAAGCTAAGCAGCCACAGCATAATATGCAGAGGACCTAGTAAAGACTCATGAAGGCTCCAATTGCTACTACAGTCTCTGAGCTATGAGTCCTGTGTATTAGGGTTCTCTGGAGTCACAGAACTTATAGGTAGTCTCTATATAATGAGGGAATTTGTTAATGACATACAGTCTAGTCACACTCCCCAACAACGGTCAGCAGCAGCTGTGAGTGAAAACCTGAGGATCTAGCAGTAGCTTAGTCCCACAAGGCTCTCAGGCGAAGATTGAATCTTCTCTCTTCCAGTGTCCTTATGTAGATCTCCAACAGCAGGCAAGGCCCAGATTAGAGGTGTGCATACCACCACACCTGCAACTTGTGTCTTCCAGACTCAAGATGTAGATCACAGGTGAGCCTTCTAATTCTGGATTGTAATTCATTCATTCCAGATACAGTCAAGTTGACAATCAGAAATAGCCACTACACCCTGCTTTGTTGATTCTGTGGGTGTCTTCCACACCTGGCCCGTACCATCCTTCCCCACCTACTTGGGGTTCCCCCATGCTCCACCTGGTGTATGCCTGTGGGTTTCTGCATCTGTTTCCTTTTTTTTTGGTTTTTCGAGAGGGTTTCTCTGTATATAGTTTTGGAACTCACTCCGTAGACCAGGCTGGCCTCGAACTCAGAAATCCGCCTGTCTCTGCCTCCCAAGTGCTGGGACTAAAGGCGTGCACCACCACTGCCCAGCTTTTTTTTTTTTTTTTTTTTAAAAAGATTATTTTTTATTTATGTGAGTACACTGCAGCTGTCTTCAGACACACACTGGAAGAGGGCATCAGATCCCATTCCAGATGGTTGTGAGCCACCATTTGGTTGCTGGGAATTGAACTCAGGACCTCTGTGCTCTTAGCCACTGAACCATCTCTCCAGCCCTCTGCTTCTATCAGCTGCTGGAGGAAGTCTCTGATGACAATTGGGCTAGGTATCATTTTGTTGGCTTTAAAAATATCAGCTATATTTGGTTCTACCCTAGGTCTCCGGACCATCCAGTTTCCTTCCTGGCTCTTCAGGAATCACCATGCCCACAAGCTCAGCCACGTCTTGCAGGCAGGACTGGTTGTGGGTTTTATGGCTGGGTTTGTGTCCCAGTCCCACCGCTGGATGCCTTGCTTGGTTACAGATGATGGCTGATTCAGGCCATATCCTCCATTACCAGGAGTCCTCCCTTAGGGTTTCTCTCACAGGGTCCAGGAAGTTATCACTGTGCTAGGTCCCCAAGGGTCCCCCAATTTCAGTTGTCTTACCTCATAATCCATCTCCATCCCTCCCTCTCCAACCTGATCCCTCTTGTTCCCATCCCCACCTGCAGAATCTCATCTCCTTACTACAGAGGTCCATGCCTTCCCTGTAGAGCCTGTGTTACTTAGCTTTTCTGGGTCTGAATTGTGTAATTATTCTGAACAGTTAATACCCACTTATAAGTGAGTACATAATCATGTTTGTCTTTTTGGGTTACCTCACTCAAATGATTTTTTTTCTAGTTCTATCCATTTGCCAGCAAATTTCTCAGTGCCATTTTTTTCAACAGTTGAGTATTATTCCATTGTATAAATGTACAACATTTTATCCATTCTTTGGGTGAGGGACAATTAGATTTTTAGTTTCTAGCTATAAATATACTATAAGCTACAAATATACTTGAGCAAATGTCCTTGTGGTGGGGTAGAGTATCTTCTGAATATTTGCTCAAGAGTCGTATAGCTGGGTCTTGAGATTTACCTATTCCCAATTTTCTGAGGATCTGCCACATTGATTTTCATAGTGGCTGTACAAATTTGCATCCCTACCAGCAATGGAGAAGTGTCCCCTTTGCTCCTCATCTTCACCAGCATGAGCTGTCATTACTGACCTTAGCCATTCTGACAGGTATAAGATGGAATCTCAAAGTAGTTTGATTTGCATTTCTCTGATGGCTAAGGGTGTTAAACATTTCTTCAGGTGCTTCTCGGCCATTTGAGATTCCTCCGTTGAGAATTCTATTTAGATCTTTAGCCCTTTAAAATTGGACTATTTGGTTTGTTGATGTCTAGTTTCTCAAGTTCTATATTTTGGATATGTGCCCTTTATTGGATGAGGAGGTGGTGAAAATCGTTTCCTGTTCTGTAGGCTGCTGTTTTGTCCTTGTTTGTTGGTGTCCTTTGCCTTCCAGAAAGATTTTCAGTTTCATGAGGTCCCATTTATTAACTGTCAGTCTCATGCCTGTGCTATCAGTGTTCTGTTCAGGAAGTTGTCTCCTGTGGGAATGTATTCAAGAAAAGCCACACTCGACCTAGAGAGGTGACCTGGTGGTTAAGAGCACTGACTGCTCTTCCAGAGGTCCTGAGTTCAATTCCCAGCAACCACATGGTGGCTTACAACCATCTCTACTGAGACCTGATGCCCTCTTCTGGCATGCAGGTGTACATGCAGATAGAGCACTCATACATGAAAGAAAGGAAGGAAGGGAAGAAGGGAGGGAGAGGAAAGAAAAGCCGTATTTTTATTTTGATCATTATGCACACAGAGCTCTAAAACAATGATCCTTTTTTACCTAACTCATTTCATATCCTACAAATGCATTACTTCACACCCTTATTGGGGAAAATTGCGCACAGAATCTTAGCCATTTTAATCCAAAAATAAAAAAATAGAAAAATTTCCAAACAGCCTCATGACTGGTCTGGTGAGCAGTAACATCTTGTGACCATGTCAGTGCATTTCTTTAGTAATGTAGCCCTTTTGACTCTAATCAAACTTGAATATAAGCTGTGAAATCTGTAAAATTGCTGTCAGGCGATTTGTGAAGCTGACATTTAATTTGTGAGCTTTTGTGGGAGAGAGAGCAAGGTTGAGACCAGAACTCATTGTGTTCCCCTGGCTGGCCTGGGACTCTGTGTACTGGACTAGTCTCTAACTAGCAGAAATCTGCCAGTCTCCTGGCATGTGCCACTATGCCCCACTGGAACATTTAGTGTGTACATTTAGATCCCACTGAAACATTTATTGTTTACATTTAGATCCCAGCTCCATAACTATGTTGTATGCATGCACATATTTTAAAATCTGCAAACACCCAAACACTTGTGATCTTGAGTATTTGGAAATGTTTGCTTTAATTTTCTTTCTTTTCCTACCCCCCCCCCCCCCCCCCGTGGAGACTAAGTCTCATGTATTGTTCAGGCTGACCTTGAACTTACAGTCTTACCACAGCTTCCAAGTGCTAAGGGGTTAAGCATTTTCCAACACTCTTGGTTAAAATTTTATTTCCTAGTAAGTTTAGACAATAAAAATATTTCAAAAATGCACAGACTCAGGTTCCCAAATGTCATCACCCCCTCTATGTCTTTTCTGATATTTTGGAACTTCCCCTTTATCTGCACTACTTAAATATGTATTTCATCTTACAAAAAACCAAAATTGTTATTCACACTGTAATTATCCAGGTGTGGGGTCTGTTGACCTCACTGCACTCTATCAGTTTTTCTTGTAATGTCTGTTTTCTGGTTTGGGATGTAATTTTGAATCACTTTTGCCTTGAATTCTTTGATGATTTGGTTGTTTTTCCTCCTTTCTTTTTTTTAAGATATGGTTTTCTTGTGTAGTTATGGCTGTCTTGGAACCAGCTCTGTAGGCTTGCTGTATAGCCACCCTGAAATTCTTTTTTCGTTTTTCCTTCTCGCTCTGGCCCAAGGTCCATCCACTTATTTATTTATTTATTTTTCTTTTTATATAAGTGTGCTGTAGCTATCTTCAGACACACCAGAAGAGGGCATCAGATCTCGTTACAGATGGTTATGAACTACCATGTAGTTGCTGAGATTTGAACTCATGACCTCTGAAAGAGCAGTTGGGGCTTTTAACTGCTAAGCCATCTCTCCAGCCCCACCTTGAAATTCTTGATCCTGTCTCCCAAATGTTGGTGTGTGACACCCCTGGGACTCCTGTTTTTATTTGCAATTTTAGTATCTAATATATTCCAGGCTAGAGCTTGCTAGACAAGTTTCAACCTCCCAAGTGCTAGGATTCCAGGGACCTACCATCATGCTCTGCCTTTGTTTTTTATGTGTTTTTTTGGGGGGGGGGTCTTTATTTTTGTTTTGTTTTTGGTTTGGTTTCTGTGACAGGGTTTCTCTGTGTAGTCCTGGCTGTCCTGAACTCACTTTGTAGACTAGGCTGGCCTTGAAACCAGAGCTCCACCTGCTTCTGCCTCCTAGTGCTGAGATTAAAGGTGTGTGCCGCTGCTGCCTAGCTTTGGCCTTTGTTTTTAATTGACAGTAATTATATATGCTTATGAAGGACAGTAGTGTTCATATATATACACATATACACACACACATCTGAACATACACACACATATATCTATATCTACTCCCCCCTCTCTCTCTGTGTGTGTGTGTGTGTGTGTGTGTGTGTGTGTGTAGTGTAAAATGGCCAGATTAGGATAACTGAAATGTCTGTCACCTCAGAACCTTGATTTTTTTTTAATGGAAACCAGTTGTGTGTAAAATATTCTTACCTCAGCTATGTACTGTGATTAGATATTGGTTTCATGATTTGGGTGGAAATACAATGGAAATGGGGTCAGGTTGGAGAATCAGTTCATGCTGATTTGCCTCATTAACTGCTGCTGCTAATTAACTTCAGTCCCTGCTCAAGGTGCTAATAACAGTGTTCTTTATGAAACAGTATTTTACCATTATGCATTTTGTGGGGTTTATAAATCCTTCTAACCTGCTAGAACTGTAGACCAGTATCTCCTGGACATGACAGGATCCCTGTAGTCAGGAACTTGGCAGCTTTTGTTGCCTTCAAAAGATTTGCACATGATAAAACCAGTTAACATCCTTGCACAGAGGGGGAGGGACTCACAACACGACCCCACCCCCCTCTATCTGAGGCACTATTGACAGAAGATAGCTGTTGAGGAGAGTCAGTTTGGGTATTTTTTTGTTGTTGTTTTGTTTTTTGTTTTAAAGTTGTGGCCCCTGATAAGTGGACCAGGCACCAGTGGATGGCATAATCAGATATATGGACTGCGTGCGAGAATTGGACTCGGGAGTTACAAAAAAAAAACAAACAAGGAAGTCGGGAGGTGGGGGTGGGTGGGAAGTGGATCTGGGAGGAGCGGAGGTTAAGATGAAATTCTCAAAAGAATTTTTTAAAATAATCCCAGCATTCCCTCTGTCAACTGTGTTTCACGGTATGAGTTTCCCCTTCATTTATTCCTTAGATATTAATTATTAGATATTAGTTGTCTTGTTGCTGCAACAAAAGCCCTGACAAAAATCACTTGGGGAGCTGGAGAGATGGCTCATCAGTTAAGGACACTGACTGCCCTGGGCGGTGGCGGCACACTCCTTTAGTCCCAGTACTTAGTGTTTGAGTCCAGCCTGGTCTACAGAGTGAGTTCCAGGACAGCCAGGGCTACACAGAGAATCCCAGCACCCACATGGAGTTCACAACCATCTGTAACTCCAGTTCCAAGGAATTTGGCAGCCTCATATAGACACACACGAAAAATACCAATGCATATAAAATATAAATCTTAAAAAACCTAAAGACAAGTTATTGGGTTTATGCTTGTAGTTCCAAAGGATCAAGCCCATGATATCAGTGAAGGTGAGAAAAGAAAGAAGGCAGCTAGTCAAACTGTGTCTGCAGGAAGCAGAGAATAATAAGAACCTGTGCTCAGTTTGCTTTCTTTTTCTGTAGTTCAGGATCCCAGCTAATGAAATGATACTGTTCACGTTAAGATGGGCTTTCCTACACCAACCTAATCTAGATAACCCTTCATATTCATAACCTGACACAGATACTTGTTTCCATGGTGACTGCAAATCCTGTCAAGCTGGCAAGATTAATGCCACCCACCCACACACGTCAGGGGGAGTGAGTATATTCTTAGTCAGTGTGGCCAATATAACATAATCGTCCTTTGAGGGCAGGGATGCTGGGAATTCAGTTCAGGACTTCACACACCTAGGCAAGCACTGTTACCACTGAGCTACAACCTCAGTCTGAAAATAGGCCTTGCATTTTTCTGACTTCTGCTTTACTGCTGCCTTCAGCTCAAAAATACTGATGTTAAAGAGACATATTTTGGGATGATATATTCTGGCTTCCTTCACAACCGCTGAAGAATACAGGCAAGAGATGAGAACCCTTCAGGGTATACCTAATGAAGACCCCCCCCACACATTTGTGCGTTAAGTATAACCCACAGACATTACAGCGTTCCGAACAAGTGACAAGAAAAGTGGAAGGTTTGCTCTGTCTTCCCTTGAGGATCTGCTCACTCAGGGTAAGTACTATCCAACTTCAGAGTCTCTCCTCTCATTTGAGCTCAGGGAAAACAAACGGGCTCATGATGCCTAGGATCAGTAGTAGTGACTAGAAACTTCAGCTTATCACCACAGCCTTTCCCACGTTCTATTCCAAGCTGGTCTCCATGGCCATTCAACCTCTCTTGATTTGTTTTGATAGCAGTGGAAATGACTCTTTTTTTTTCATAGAATATTCCTTCTTAAAATCCTGTATATATTCTGTCAGCATTTCCAATTTCTGCTTATGGCTGTTTATCTCAGCAAACATCTATAATAAGTTATCTTCCTTTTCTAGAATGTGATTTTTCTGCTTGTAGACCAGATTTTGATATTTCAGAAACTTCTTAACCATTCTTCCTCTAATTTCAAAGATGGCCTTCTGAACTGATTTCCTGGAGGCCTTGTAGGTGATGCTTAGCCCTGAATCTGATTGGAGTAATCTCCAAGACTGTTTCTGAACTCGTTCCCAAACTTGCTTGTGCTCTTTTTGAAGAATGCAAGTTCATCTTCAATCATTGTCCAAAAGGCTCAGGGGATCAAATGCCTTCTCCAGACCAGACAGGAAGCTACAGTCACCAATAGTCCACACTGCTCCACAGTTGCTAACCCTGGATCAAATCTGTGAACTCCTCTTGCCTCTGCTGGCCTCTGCCAGCCTCATATTGCTGGACTAGCATGCATTTATTTGTCACAACACCAAGGTAAGATAACACTTTATTTGTTTGTTTATTTGTTTGTTTGTTTTTTGAGACAGGGTTTCTCTATGTAGCCCTGGCTGCCCTGGAACTCACTCTGTAGACCAGGCTGGCCTCGAACTTAGAAATCCGCCTGCCTCTGCCTCCCGAGTGCTGGGATTAAAGGCATGCGCCACCACTGCCTGGCAAGATAACACTTTAGAACCTTTTTTCACATATGTGACTTTAAAAGATTGATGCCATCTACGTGTTGGGAACATCAGCATCGTCTTGAAAGGGATGAATTGACTTTAATGGTCATGATAACCCCACTCCAACTGTATAGGACTTGGCTACTGCTTTCAGATTTGTCGTCTTCATCCAGAGCAGTCCTTCCCAAACATGATCAGTCTCCATATGGGCAATCTTCTTTCCTTACACAGAGCATGGAGATTGCAATATAGATCTGTAATAAATACCTTTGCCACTAGAGGTCTCTGTTAGGCTGAGCGTGATGGACAGTCCAGGTTTTACATCAGCTGATCCACAGAGCCTTATTCTGAGCACAGCAGAGCATTGTTTACAAAGAAGCACAGTGTCATGAGGCATGTCTACCTAACCCTTTGCTAAAGTCTTCTAGCTTAATTAAGGTATTTACATTTAATAAAAGCAGTATGTGTCTGATGACACTCTTTCACATATAACTTTTTATTAGTTACTGCATTGCTGGGAATTGAACTTAAGGACTTAAGCATGTTAAACAAGCACTCGACCAGTGAGCTACACTTCCAACCTTTTTTCTGTGCACCTTTCCAGATCCACAAGATTGTGATGTGATGCTTCTAGTAAGTGACAGCCACTATGACATTCAAGTTTGTGAGCCACCAACATCACTTTTGGGAAGTAAACTTGGGCCTTCTCTAGCCCCAGGGTGTCCTATGTTCTGTAAGGGCACCTGTGTTCACGTATGCACACCCACACCATAAACACATAAAGAACACTTTCAAAAACCCGATTTGTTGCAGAGTCAAGATACTTAACCACTCTACTATATATCAGTCTACTGGCTTTACTGGAGACCGGTTTTAATCTGTGTTCATTTCCAAGTCTGAGTTTGCTGACATCTTTCTGAAGGGTCTTTATAGTGAGACTAAAGCTGTCAGAGGCCCTTTGGAGCTCAGTAGTAGATGCTGCTCACCAGCTGAGTGTTACAGAAATTAGTCCAGTAGAGACATGCAAGTGCTTGTCCCTGAGTCCAGCCTGTCCTGTAGGTGCCCAGGCCAGGTCTTGAGATAGCCCATCCAGTGATGGGCTTAGATATTGGAGGGCCCCAGTTTTCCAACTTTAGCCACTGCTTCCTAGAATCGATGTCTGCTTGCTTTGGAAGCTTCTCAGCTTAACACCCTGACCTGCCTGACATGGTGTGATGCTTATGAAGGAAGGCATACAGGAGTAGCGAGGGAGCAAAGGAACCCAGGTTCTAAAGTTAGGCTGATCTGCATTAGAAGTCTGCTGCTCCAGCTTTGGTGGCACAGTCACTTAACCTTTCTGAGCCCAAGTCTCTTCACCTGTGGATTACCTAAGACAATGCTTCCAATTTATGACAGTGTTATGGAGTTAGCAATGCACGTAGAGACACTGGCACACAGGAGGAGGCACTCTGTCCTGTCATCACTTCCTGAAGGCACAGCCTCATTTCTAGCAACAAGAAAAGCTGCCCCGACACCATGTGCTAAGCAGAGCGCCAGCGCCTCTTTCTTAAACACTAGCAGGCGGTACTGTTCCTTGAGTATTAAAACTCATTGCTGTATGTTGGCAAGCCTCATTTCTTATGCTTGACCTGATTGTCCACTTAATCTCCAGCCAGAGACGCACTCTTCTTCTTCCTCCTTGTGTCCCTTCTCTTAACCAGAGTCTCCAAATAGCAAGTACTCACCAACGGCCTGTGGATGAGAGAGATTAACAGAAGTCAGTTCCCAAGTATTAATGCAGTATCTACATGTTAGGCCTAACATGATCGGAAATACCTCGGTGAAGGAAGCCTCACTAGGGAGCTTCTGTTGCAACTAGAACTTTTTTGGCAAGCCTGACAACTGGCTTACTCGTGGGGAATACCTTCCTTTGTTAAAGCAATCTGATCAAAGTCTTCCAAATGGGAGATTAAAGTTAAGTACACAACCTGAAGCCTTTTCACGCCAAAGAACACATCACAGGACATTTAGTGCCAGGGCCCCTTGGATCATGTGGGACCCCACAAGCTCTTTCTTGAGGCCAGGCCCATAACCCTGTTCAAATTAGGATGAGAGCCCCAGAGTGCACGAGACAGCCTGACCTGATGCTCTCTCACCACCAGGTGTCAGCACAGTCTGAGCACTGACACCAGGTCAAGGTTGGATTTCCCCTGGTAACTCATGGCCACCAGTGGCTATAGACATGTTCTCGGGTGGAAAAGGGGGAGAAAATGTTGAATTCACCATTTCCCAAAAGTCGTGAGTTCCACCCATGCAACTATTTTTAGTGCAATGGAAAAAGTAATTTGAGAGTTTTAGGAAAACATCCCTGAAGATCATGATAACAGAAAGAATACTACATATCAGCGAAGTGATGCTCTTTCATCTACAAAAAACAAATTTGAATGTTTGTTTCCAGAAAAAAAAAAAACACCTTGGAAATTAATAAAAACAAAACCAAACTAGCTAGTTTACTAGCTAAATAACCCTTCCCCCACACAGAAAAAAACCGACTTTCCCTCTTATCTGGGTTCAGAACTGGCAAGCAACCCCCTGTGAGCACATCATAAATATTCATGGATGAAGGAAAAGTAGACAGAGCAAAGGAACCATTTTTGCCTCTGTAAGAACCCTTTTGAAATGCCAGTGATTGCAGTGGGGTCTTTTTGACAATTCTCTGCAAATCTTGGAACAAGAAAGGCCAGTGAAGCTGGTCTCTCAGAAGAAACAGAAGGACACCATATTAATCTCTCCTGGAGTCTGGGGCTGGGACTGTACATACAAAGCAGAGCCAACTGAGGTGGCAGTGCAAGTGAGATTGAGCAGCTCTATATTGTGGAAAAAGCTCACCTTTATTTCACTTTGTGTTGTCGCCAAGGCTGTGCTATAAACAGAAATGGTTAAAGCTGGAGTGGGTGTAGACACTCATTCTAGTCATCTCCATGCAGACTGTCAATCCAGCTGAGACATTAGAAGGGAACGTGGTGAAACCAATGCTTTGGTATGTTGCCAGGTCAAGGTCTGCTTGTTTTGGCCTGTCTATCCTCAGCCTTGGTCCATGTGATCTAGATAAACAGAAATGAATGTACCTTAGTCACCATTGCTGTATTGCCTGTTGGTAATGTCCAATCATGGTTGAGTTATCCAATATAGTTTGGAGACCTTCCACCAGGAGATCTGTGCTATCTGTGTTTGACTTTCCTGAAACATTTTATTCCTAGGTTCCAAGAAATACTTTACATTTGGTGGTGGTTAAATTGGACCGGGCAGGGGTGGGACAGTCACTGCTTGGATGTGGGCCTAAAGTATCTTAGGACTAGAACAGAACAATCTTATTTCTCTACACTAACCTTCAACAGGCCTCCTGCTCCTCTGCCCTGATCCTACACACACACACACACCACAAACAGTGACAGACAAACAGATACATACACACAGGCACAGACATACAGACACAGAGACAGATACACACAGACATAGAAAGAGACCAACAGGCAGACAGACATAGAGACACAAACACACAGAGACAGACACACAGATACACAGAGATAGACACACAGACTCACAGAGAGAGAGACAGACAAATTCACATATAGAGAAAGAGACTGACAGACAGACACAGTCAGTCACACACAGAGACAGAACTACTCTGACAGGCTAAGTGTTGTCTTCATACGGGCTCCTGGACTTTCAGGCTACCTTCAAATAGAAAGACCATTCATCGACTTAAGTCTCTGACTACACATGCAAAGTAGACCTTTGTGGACACAGGCAAGGCATAGCTGACTCCTCAAAAGATAAAAGGGCTGGTGATGGACATGAGTCCTTGTTTTGTGCCAGAAGTTCTGAACATTTTCTCAAAGATAGTAACACTCTTAGGCCTAGAAGGAAGATCTCTGTTCTTAAGTGCCAGAATTGTGTCAGCATCAAGAACAGGACACTGCTGAGACAAGATGAGGTGGTGTCAAATTGTGACTTTCTTCAGTTGTCTTGAATTAGGGATAACCAGATATCAGCTGTCTATTATTCCACCCAAGTTTAACCTCAGCTGGACTCAAGCCATGTGTTGACAATGCTTCACTGGCAGGGTTGGTACCACATCTGCTCTGGCTCCCAAGGTTAGGCCCTGGGTCTATCTCCAAGAAAGGGTGGTGATGACATTGCTAAGATAATTGATAACTGGAATGACCTGAGAATTACAGTGCAGCTGATCATTCAGGACAGACAGACCCAGAGTGAGGATCATTCAGAACAGACAGACCCTGACTCAGTGGTATCTTTTGGCTCCTTTCTCATCTCAATGACCCCAAGGAACCACAGGGAGATAGAAACAAACAGAAAATGATTAAACCCAGTGGAAATGCGGCTTTTGAAGAGATTATCAGCATTGTTGGACATGTGCAGCGTTGATTGGTCCTTAGCTAGAGAACTTGCTTGAGCTGGGCCCAGCACAGTCCTTATGCTGTCATGTCAGTGGTTGCCACCCTCATGACATTAACAGCAGAACAACCAGCTAGTTCACAAAGTACAAAAGAAATTATTTCAGTAAGAGATCATCTAACAGAAGAGGAGGAGAGGACACTCCTACCAGATTTCAGTGTCAAGTGAACTACTCACTCCTGTAACTGGGTACGACTGTCCCACTGCCGACATGGAAATGGGGCTATTGCAAGCATTGTGTGAGATCAGAGATCTGAAAAGTACGTAGTCTAGTACTACGAAGAATTACATTATAAAAGTTCACAGACTAGTACTACATAGAGTTACACTGTAAAAATGTGGAGACTAGTACTGCATAGAGTAACATTGTAAAAGTGGATAGACTAGTACTACACAGAGTTACATTATTCCCTCATTGGCTAGTCTGAGTGGTTAGCTAAGACCCTGTGTACAGACAGAAACCCTCCTGCTTCCGGCAAGGGCTCCCCCTTGCTCCACTGACTCTCTTTATAGAGTGTGAAGACCATCACCTCCTAGGAGTGCTTCTGTTTCACTCATGGCCAGGGCCTTAAAAGGCAGGTGTTTGTTTTTGTCTTTTCTTTCGAGACAGGGTTGCTCTGTGTAACTTGCCCTGGCTGTCCTGGACTCACTCTGTAGACCAGGCTGACCTCGAACTCAGAAATCTGCCTGCCTCTGCCTCCCAAGTGCTGGGATTAAAGGCGTGCGCCACCACTGTCTGGCCCAAGAGCATGGTTTTCATGAAGAGAAACTAGTTCTCTTAACTGCTGAGCCACCTCTTTAGCCCAGCAGAGGTGGAATTTAAACCACCTGGCTCCAAAGTCTGGGTTTTCTGCATTCTTATCTTGGTAAGTTAACCCACAGCTGCTCACACATTTATGGCAGACAGACAGATGCAGTCACAGGGATAACATGGTCATGACTTGGCCTTTGACTATGGAAAGGAATGGAAGGAGAAATTGGGACAATGAGTAAACCAGGCTCCAGTCACACCCATGCATAGCTAAGTTATCTGATGGCTTGATTTGCAAATCTATCTGTGGATGCTATCGGGGTCATCCTTCACCCCAAAGCAGAAGTGTCTAGAATTGTCCTTGGTCAGACACACTGCCATTACCATGTAAAGAACTCTTTCTGGAGCTCACATGAATTGATCCTTTCCTCATTAACCTTGTGATCTTGTGCAAGAGTCTTTAACCTTTCTGAACTCGTCCTAACTAATACCTACAGCAGGGCAAATTACCCTACCCTGCAAGGTTCTCCAGAGGGTTGTGAAATGGTGCCTGTGAAACGGCCAGTGCCTGGCACACAGATGTTTGTGAAACGTGTTTTCACAACCTGAGAAGACTGAGCAAGGACCCAGACATGCCTCTCTGAGAGGCAGGAGCTGGAAGAAGGCTTTCTGTGTGCTTATGGGAACTGTTATGACTCACATGCAAGGGTGTACAGTCCATGCAGCCCATGGTCCACATGTGCCCCAGGATGATTATGAACTGACTTCATCTGGCAATTATTTTTCTTTTGCTGACTTGATCATACTGTGAACTTTGTGAATAATGTGCTATAACATAAGTGTAGTGAGTTGGTCTGATGCTGCTTTGTTTTGTAATGCTAAATATTGGCCTCTAAGGCCTAATTGCCTCCAGAAGAGTCTGAACATAGACCCAACTGATGCTATGTGACCTTGCCCCCCAAGTTATTCCTGATTGTTAAATAAAGATGCCTTAACAGCTATGGCTAGGCAGAATTGAGATAGGCAGGGCTTGCGGGGGTGGGGGTGTTCCCAAGCTTGGGGTCCGAGGAGAACCATGAGGGAGAGAGGAAGGTGAAGAGAAGATGCCATGGGGTAAGAATCTTAAAATCACGGCCATGAGGGCTGGGCAATTGGAGTTAAAAAAAAAACCCAGATGGAATGCAGTAATACCTAGGGGTTATCGATAAGAAAGTAGATTCTAATAGCTTAGAGGGTAGATATCTGTCCAGCTTTAGTGCTGATAAAGGCTTATTATAAATTAAAGGTAAGGGGTGTCTTTTATCTGGGAATTGAATAATCAAAGGCAGAGTAGAAGCCTGTGATTGAGATTAAATTTTTTCGACAACAACAGAGGGTTGAACAGGAGTCCTCAGGAACCCAGTCCTGGGACAGGCCATAGAATGGTTTGCTGAGATGCTTTTGTGAGTCTCTGGGGCCTCAGTGCCCGTCTACCCTCTCTGTCAGTTTCTCTCAAGCTATCCCGTGCTAGGCTTGCCAGTATTATGAAAGCCACGCAATACTTGGCACCAAGTTGACAAGATTCTCCCTAGATCTGTTATGGGTATCTGAAGCCCATGATGCCATCTGCTCAGGACAAAGGACATAGAGCCTGAACCCATAATAGTCAATAGGGGCAGAGTTTTAAAAGGAAACTGCTCAAATACGGGAATCGATGGAAAGACAAGGGGTATAATGAGGTGACTGTTCCGGGCAGGGTGGTGCACGCTTGTGACCGTAGCCCTCTGGAGGCTGAGGCAAGTTCAAAGCCCCCGTGAACTATGAAGAGACCTTACTTCCCTCCGTCCTTAAAAACAACAAAAAACCCACCACCAACAAAAAAACTGGGTTGAGGAGAGAATGAAGAGGAAGAGAAAGGAAAAGGAAAAGGGGGGAGCAGAGGGAAGAGGAGGTGAGAGGAGAGGGGCTTGATTCGCTGTAAATCTACTGCAGAGAAGGGAAAGCACGTGAGCGGCTCAGAGGGCATGAGTTTTCAGTTTCATTCGCCGACACTAGAGGGCGACTGTTGACCAGATTATTGCACCGGTATGAAGGGAAAGGCTGTGGGTTTTGGTTTTGTTGTTGTTTTTGTTTGTTTTGTTGTGGGGGTGTTTGTTTGTTTGTGGTATGTTTCCCTATCCACCCTGAAGCCTGTTCTCATCCCAGCACAGCACACAGAGCTGGCGAGGGAATGAAGGGTTGGAATATCTGGTTGGAGGGAAGAAACTGCTGTTCTTCCCTCCCCAGCACGTTTGTGACTGTCTAGGTTCACACGAGGCAGTCCTACCTCGAGGCTGTAAGCAGCCAGTGAGATCACATCTGAGGAAGCTCTCGCAGAGCGCCCAGCAGCCATGGGCTACGCAGTTCTGATCTACTGGAGCGTCCTTCCAGACAAATGATGTCTCAGTATCACACCAAGTGTTTTGTATTCTTGGGGGACTTGGAAAGACTTGAAAGGGCCGAGGAAGAGAAGCCACATACTTTCATTTCTCCCCTGTTCCTTAATCTTGTCTTGGGGGAAAGATGGACCCTACTGGGGAAGCGTTGGCAAGCGACCCTGGCAGGTGTCAGAAAGGTTCCCCTAGGCTTAGACTAGAGGTTAGCAGCTGGGAGCTGGCCGAGAAGGGCGAGCTCCCTCCCAGACTTCAGTCCTAGGTTTAAGATCACCTGGGGATCTTCATGAGCTTTCTCCTCCATCAAAATAAAAAATACTGTTTTATGAGTGCATCTTGTTGGGTTCATTTCTGTTATTATTTTTATTTGTCATTCTTTTTCACAATGAATTTAAATTGTCATATGACTTTCACTGAAATCCAACTGAAATGAATTGGATGCAGTTTGGCCACTAGGGGACAGCACGCAGTCACCAGATGCTTGTGAGTAGTAGGGCGCGAGGGGGTTGGGGTGTGTGTGTGTGTGCTGGTAAACTATGGGGAAAGACAGGAGACTCCACCTCTGACTCACAAAGGGCTTTGGCTTCACTGAGCGTTTCCTCACAGTGTTGGGTTTGCTTCTCACATCAGGCCCAGGAAACTGGAGGGTTGGGCAGGAGTTATTGCCCCACTCCAGGGACCAGGGAAGGGAGGATTACTCTGGGAGGGTCAGTGTCATATGAGGTCACAGAGTGGCAGAAGTGGAGCCCACCAGATTCCTGGCTCCTCGGGAAACTCCTCTCTCAGAGCCTTGGGTAAGCCCGGTACTAAGAAGAAGGCCAGGGCAGAAACCAGAACAGCGGTAGTTTTTAAAATGTCACCCAGCTCAGTCCTAGCATGCCCACCGGGGCCCCACAGCTTGGCTCTGCCCTTTACACTTCACCAGATGAGATTGTATTCTAGACTCAGACCCAGATGCCCTCTCCTTGCCTCCCTCGGGGCCAAGCATGTCTTTGTTCACGCTTTCTCTGACCCTGCGCAGGTGGGAGATTTGCTCAGTCCCCTCCCTCTGGAACTGAGCACAAAGGGCTATTCACTTTGCTAAGGGGACAGGGAGGAAAACGTGCTGCACAGGCAGAGTGATCAGGAAAGGCAACTTAGGAAGAAGAAAAGGCCAGAAAACAAATTGATCTTGGGGAAGCAGTTTTCTGCCCCCTGGAAGAACTAGCCTGCACCTCAGGAACTGTGCTGTGTGTGTGTGTCTGTGTGTCTGTGTGTATACACCTAACTCCTCCCCCCCATCGAGTGTCATCCCCTCCAACCCCTTTCCCTCTCAGCGGCACACACACCCAGGAGATAGGGAAACCACCAAGAAGGGTGAAGTCTTTGCTGGAGTCTGGACCCTATGAGAAGCTGTCTTACTGCACAGATACTTGTGTTCAATGTCTGAGAAAGTGAAGGGGATGCGAAACTTACAGGAAAAATAAGAGTCTATGGTTTCTTTCCTTAGGGTACATAAAATGTCAACTAACTCTGATGTGGGTACAGCAAGAAGCAGCCTGGGATGGTCTGTTTAATTTTTTTAATTAAAAAACTGCCGGAGTTTTGTGTGCATGTATGCAGTGCCCTGGAGGCCAAAAGATGTCAGGACCCCTGAAACTGGAGTTATAGATGGCTGTGAGCTACTGTGTGGGTGCTGTGAATCAAATCTGGGTCTTCTGCAAGAGCAACAAGCTCTCTTAACCACTGAGCTATCTCTCCAGAACCCTTTCTTTTCCTTCCTTCCTTTCTTTCTTTCTTTCTTTCTTTCTTTCTTTCTCTCTCTCTCTCTCTCTTTCTCTCTCTCTTTCTTTCTTTCTTTCTTTCTTTCTTTCTTTCTTTCTATCTTTCTTTTTCAGAAGGATCCAAAAAAGTTCTGGGAGGAAGGAGTTGATGGCAAAGTAGAGCCAGGCCTGAGGCAGGTGGAGAAACTTCAGCTAGAGGCCTATAAAAGTGAGACAGGTAGATGGCATCCTAACCACTGCTGGTCATCCTCAAGGTAACAGCCACCAATGGGCACTCCTCCTCTTCCGGGTCATGCAGAATGACCTAGGGCTGGTCTGACCAGGCAGGCCCAGCTGGGGAGGAACTGCCGTAAGGATACATGGCCGGAGACAGTTCTGTTCCCCACCTCCACAGTGCCAGCCCCGCCCTCAGGGGACTGTTGAGTGAAGTTCAAGGAACTAAGAAACTGGATCAGGAAAGAGAAAGGAACCCTTGGCAGACTGCCTGGGCATTCCTGAGGCTGTGGGTTCAGCACCTTCCTGTGAGGGCAGTCAGGCAGGCACTAGCCCAGCCTTCTGCAGCTGAGTCAGCTTCTAAGTGAGGCCTCGGAGGGTGACAGCATCTAGAACTAAAGGGGATTTGAAGATTGTTGTTGGACTCCTCGAATTGGCACTGGAAAGAAACTTGGAGGAGTTTGTCAAATTCCAGCAAGAGCCACCATGCTGAACGATGTTGGAGGGCAGAAACAGGAAGCGCTGTTTCCCAGGGTAATGACCTAGAGCTCTTGCTGGTAAGCCAAGAATGCTACCTAAAAACAAACAAACAAAAAACGGAGATGAAAATAGCTAGAAGTGTTCTGTGAAAGCTGGAGCACCTTCCCAGGGCCAATGAGGTTGGAGGCAGAAAGAAACCCTTAGCTCTGAACGTGACCAGGACTGGTCACGCTAGGCCTCCCAACATTGTGATTTATCATAGTAGCTGGAAAAACACAACAGCCCGAGAGGTCACATATCGGAGAAGGCTGGTGGCAGAACATTAGAAACACCATGTCTGAGGTTTCTTTTGTTCCTACTGTTCCGTGACAGTTCCCTAAGACTTGATGCTCTAAGGAGATCAGAGAGAATCACCAGGCTGATGAGATTAGTAGGCCTGGGAAGGTCTGGCCGTGATCCCTCAGGCAGCTCTGACTCAGTCACCATTTTGTACCATGCTGCCTGGCAGTCACTGAAGGACTTCTGTTTGGCCCTCTCTATAGGCTCTGACTAAGCAGAAAGGATACACAGCTCATTACCTGGTGGGTATCTTCATTCTGCCTGAGCCTCCCACCTGAGTGGTCTGTCCCTCCTTTGTCATTTGGAAATCAGAAGCCTGCCTCCCCCCCACCCCCCAACCCCCTAGGCTCCCAAATGTGAATACCCAAGCTTCCCTCTGCATGGGGTGGCACGAGAACTTTCATAGGTTTTTTTGTTGTTTTTTTTTTTCCTAATGGCTCATTAGTTAGTTACTTTTTCATTACTCTGACAAAATAGTCAACATAGCAGTTTGAGGAAATGGTTTATTTGGCTTACAGTTTGAGGGGGATAATCCATCATGCGGAGGGAGGAATCAAGAAGGGCTATTAATGGGCGTGGTACCACATGCACTGTCACTTGAGAAACAGAGGCAAGTGAACTCTGTGAGTTCAAGGTCAGCTGGGTCTACATAGTGAGTTCCAGCACACCCAGCATGATAAAGAGAGACCCTGTCTCAAAATGAACTAGAGCGTCGTCTCTCAGCTGTGAAGTGTGAGGTGGCTGGTCACCTTTCATTCATGGTCAGAAAGCAGAGTTAGAAGGGGTCTGGAACACGTGGTTTCTCCTCCTCACTTATTCCAGGAATGAATACCCAAGAGATGGTGCCGCCCACATGCAGGGAAGGTCTTCCCACCTTTAGTTAAACCTCTCTAGAAGCACCCTGCAGCTATGTCTCCTTGGTGATTCTAAATCCCATCAAGGTGCCAAACCAAGATTAGCCACCACACAGTCCCCTCACAACGTGCTCCATCAGAACCCCACTTCCGGTTAGGGTCACTTTCCTCCAGCAGCTAGTCTCTTTGGGTGGAGTCTCTTCCTTGAAAAAAGCTCTCCGTGGGCTATGGTAAGTCACCTCAGCCTCACCCAGCACTGGAGGGCTCACCTTCTCCTCATTTTCAATGTCTGTCTCTCCAACCATTTTTGGTTGTCTGTGACAGAACATGGTAGCTGCCAGCAGACAGTGGACATACATGAGGCTGCTTTTTCTTCACAACAAAGCAGCTGGGTCAATCATAGAACATCATAACACATCCCCTCTTTTAAGGTTCATTTAGGGAAAACATGATAGTGTGACAGAGTAACGATTCAAGGTGTGTTGCTAGCTACAGGAGCACTTAGAATCTGGCCTCCCCGAGGTTCCAAGGGGTCAGGCTCCCATCAGTCTACCCAATTGATGCATACAGGCCGTAAGGACACTTTGTCTCTTCTATGTGACTTGGCATGGCTCTGCCTGCTTTCAGGTGGCATGCCAACACTCTCAGAGGGTCAGTACCTATTTCTCTCTTATGGAGAATACTCACCATGGTGCCCAGCTCTTCAGCACCGGGGCTCACTCCTGCCCACCTCTTCCAGCCATCATTTCTCTCTTTTGAAAATAATGTTTGCATTAAGCTTTGCCTTGGTGTACCTCCAGATGGTATGGAATTTATGAACATAGATGTCTCTCCACACACTCTATCCTTTATCTGATTGTAGAGCGATGCCAATGTAGTCTCTAGTGGAATGAATGCAGCCTGTGTTTTGTTACTTTTTTACCGTTTTAATTGCCCACAGGAAAAAGTTTCATGTTTTCCTACTTGGGCTGTATGTAAACACCCATTCCTATTAGGAAACCTACACTTAAACTTTATAACATTGAACTGTTTACTCGTAGATAACTTTGCATTGTCTTTAAGCAAGGGCACAAGCCGTGAACTCATCAAAACAAGAGCCGAAAAACCAGAGTAGAGTAGAAAGATAGGGAGGAAGCAGAAAAAACAGTTAAGTCATCGGGGAGGGGAAGTGGACAAAATGGGGTTGAATGAATCCAGAGGAACCCAAGTCCAGGGTAAGAGAAGTGTTAAACTCAACATTGGCATGTGTTCAAGGTCAGCTTGGGCTACAGAGGAATTTCCAAGACTAACCTGGGATAGAGGTGAAACCCTGACTCAAAACTTTAGTAATAATTAACTAACTAACTAACTAACTAACTAACTAACTATATAACTAACTGAACCTTGGGAATCAAGACAAAAAGAGAACAAGGCAAATTCTAAGCTGTGATAGGATGTTAAGAGGGGGTTTTAATTTCCTCTGATTCCTCAAAGCTGAGAATAAGAGGCAGTATGTGCCCACTGCATATTTTATTTGGGAGCCAAGACCATCTGTGGTGACTAAAGAAACTCCATTTTGTGCTAGGCATCCATCTTGGTACCTAAGAACGACTTGTCTGACTCAAGTTCCTGGAAGATAAGTTTCTGACAACCCTGAGTCCTTGACCCCACCCAGAAATGTACCCCATCTGCTTGTTATGATGTGACTAACTGCTGATTTGGCTTCTGTAGCATGCTTCTGAGACATCCAAGGATTATTTTGAGGTCACCTTGACTACCTAATCTTGGCAGGACAAAAAATGGATTCCCGGCAGATTTTATTATGTTAAATTTTATATTAAGAAACACAAGTCTATGACAGTTTTACAGAGAATTTAAAGTAGGCAAGCATAATGCCTTGAGGCCAGTGGCAGAGCTAACCAAGTGAAGGTATATCAGGAGGCATGGCCTTTCTTGGAAACAGAGGAATTCAGTACTGTGGGCTCCTGGCTTTATGACCCACATCCCTGAAATGTATTTGGTAGTCTCAATGCGATGTACTTCAACATTTCACAAAGAGGGTTCTATTGAAAATGCCACTTTCCTTGGAGCTAGTCCAGGTTAGAGTGATGGAGAGCCTGCAGATCCTGGCTCTAGGGGAACCTGGCACATTGGAGCTAGAGCACCCTCTACAATCAAGTATCTCCATAGGGTCTGTCTGTCTTTGGACCTCGGATTTGAGATGAAGCACTCTCCTTTCACTCCCTTACAACAAGGGTTCTCAGATCTTGATGGATGTCAGATACACAGATACTCCTAGGTATCCAGTTAAGTCGGTCTGGGGTAAGGCCTGAAGATTTGTGTTTCCAGGGATTTGAGGTCCCAGGTAATTGAAGCTGCTGCTTCAAGGACACACCAAGAACCACTAAGACTATTCAGTAACAATGCTGAGCTTACTTCCCAAACCATATGAACCAAAACCTCCAGCATCAATATGTTTTAAAGCTCAGTGATTCCAAAGATGACTCCATGATCTACCATTCGATGGCTCTACCATTCCATGTGAAGGGTTTCCCTTTTGATAGGGGAAATAGAGGTACCACTATCTGGTCCTGAAATATCTATCCTGTAATGAAATAGTGAGAAAGTAGTGTACAGTTTGGATAATGATAGCTAATACTTGTTAGCTGTTCATTCTGCTTCAGATTAATTTTCTCCTTTCAACAGTCATGAATATTTTATAAGTGATGAGACAGGTGCCCCATGAAGTTATTCAATTAGTCCAAGGTCAGGTACAAGTGACAAGGCTGGGATTTGAATCCAGGTTCTCTGACCATAGAGTTCCTTTATGTGTCTTCACTATAGGAGCCTATATACCTAGGATTCCTGGGCAATATATAACACAAATTATTATAGCATAAATTATATATATATTATAGAATATAGTATTATATGATATATTAATTATATTATAATATATATTGTATAATCCTGGTTTTATAGACCAGGCTGGCCTTGAACTCACTGAGATCTGCCTGCTTTTGCCTCCCAAATGCTAGGATTAAAGGCATGTGCCACCACGAGTGGCTATTTATTAGTCTGTCCTTCTTTCCTTCCTTCCTTCCTTCCTTCCTTCCTTCCTTCCTTCCTTTCTTCTTTCTAGACAGGATCTCACCATGTAGCCCAGTCTGGCTAGGTACTGACTGTGTAGTCCTGGCTACCCTTGAAGGACCACCCTCATTCTCCCAAATGCTGGGATTACAGGCATGAGCCACTACACCTGGCCTGTGGGCACATGAACATGAGACAGTACCATTATCTATTGTACTAGGGTAGAATTCCAGATTCCCTCACTTAATGCTTGCTATAGCTTGAGTTTCCCTCTAAAACGTATTTTGAAACTAAATCCCCAGTGCGGTGGAGTTGGAAAATGGGGTATAATGGTACATTGATTCATGCAGCTCTACAGGTCCATGGGAGTGGGCTCTCTCTCTTCCACTCCATTGCCACATGAAGAATAGCATTTTCCATCTTTGGAAGATGTAGTATTCCAGGCTCCAACGTTGAAGTCAGTATTTGACCCTTACCAATAACCAAACCCGCATGCATTTTGGTCTTGTATCATTACATGTTTATTGTTTGCAAATTACCCAGACTGTGGTAGTCTGTTATAGCAGCAGCAAATGGCTAAGTAAGTAAGTGTCAAACAACTTGAGCAAGTCCTTCATCATCCTTCTGGACCTGCTTTCTAATCTGAAAATTGGACACAAATATGCTTTGCTCAGAGGAAGGCTAGGAATAGTTAAAAGAAAAAAGCAATTTTCCAAATTCTAGATGCACAGCCTAGCACAAAGCCAAGTTCAAAAAATGCCCATCTTTCCTCTCCTTTCCTATAAGATTTTCAAAATCTAAAAGTCTCCCCCTGCCAGGAAGTGGTGGCGCACACCTTTAATCCCAGCACTTGGGAGGCAGAGACAGGCAGCTTTCTGAATTCGAGGCCAGCCTGGTCTACAGAGTGAGTTCTAGGACAGCCAGGGCTACACAGAGAAACCCTGTCTCAAAAAGCAACAACAACAATAACAACAACAACAACAATAAATGAATAAATAAATAAATGGTTCCCCCTGTTGATTCTTGAGTATCTTTTGAAATAAAGCTCTTTTTATGATTGACAGGTACTATGACCGCAGCTATAAATTTCAGGGGGATGAAGCTATCCTGTGGGATGGAAAGAGGCACAGATGTTAGGTTTTATTGAACAAAAAGTTCAGCTCGTGACGTTTAGAATGAAGCAAATCCGCATTAAAGAAGCTAAGGAGTGACTCACCAGCTACGGTGCCCAGCATGCCCCATAGCAGCTGCCCTGCACTGGTCTAGGCTGGACTGGGGCTTTCAGAGCCGGAAGGTGTGCTGTGACTGAGTCAGCAGTTGCTAATAAAAGAGAGCAGGCACCGTGAGTGACTCAGAGCATAGTACATTTGACTCAGCTACGATTTTTAGAGGGGTGGAAACGGGGCAGAAGTTCTTTTGCTGGGACTGTGTGATATTTGGGGTAGCCTTTGGTAAGGTGCTTTGCAATTAAGTGGATACCATCTGAAGAAATGCCATGGTTAGATAGATTATGCAGGCATTTGAGGCAGAAGATTGGGGAGAACTTTGGGCATGCAGCCTAGCTAGTTTTTATATGCTCTCCCCTTCTTGAATATTTACAGAAGACCATAAAAGAAGATATATGTACCTTAAGCAATGGAGAAGGAAAACCCGCCGGTGGTTGAGAGAAGGGGCTATTTCTATGCCAGAAAGCTGTGTTAAAGGTGATTCTTGAAATTGAGCCAAAAGATGGATTCTTTGTTAAGTTTTATATTAAGAAGTACAACAAACGTACATCTATGAGAGTTTTACAGGGAATTTAAAGTGGTTCTTCACCTAACCATTTCTTAAGGTAACTTTGGGTTAAGCTGCAGAGTTAAGCTTCCTAGATTTGAAAGCACCTGGGAGACACATTTGGGTGTGTCTATGAGTTTGTTTCCAGAGAGATTTCCCGAGGAGGGAAGACGCACCCTAAACTGGGGAAGCATGACACACTGGACTAATTCAAAAAGAAAAATGGAAACAGAGGTCTGAGTCACGGTATTTATCTCTCTGCTTCCCGACTGCAGACACCGCTTCTGCCACAGCTACCATGATTTCCCCACCAGGACGGCTTCACTTCAAACAGTAAGCCAAAATAAGCCCCTCTTTTCTTTCTTTTTCTTTTTTTAAAGATTTTATTTACTTTATATGAGTACACTTTCGCTGTCTTCAGACACACCAGAAGAGGGCAACGGATCCCATTATAGATGATTGTGAGCCACAATGTGGGCTGCTGGGATTTGAACTCAGGACTTCTGGAAGAGCAAGCAGTTAGTACTCTTAACTGCTGAGGCATCTCTCCAGCCCAGGGCCCTCCTTTCTTAAGGTGCATCTATGTTCTTGAAAAAAACAAGAAAGTAACACAGTAAGCTAAGCTTAGAACTTAGAGGTGCAAAGTCAAGTAAACCCGGGCAGTGCCTCTGTCCAGCCAGGCTTATTTAACCTTGGATGAGAACAGTTCCATTCCAGCAAGGAAAATACTAAAACTGTGGGGGAACCCTGCTACTTAAAGTCCTAGTCTACCATGCCCTGCTGGATAGCTCCTCTGATCTCTGAGCAAAATGGAGGGCTCCCCTTTCCAGCAGAGCTTCCTCGTCTCTGACCTTGTCTAAGGAGACAAACTCCCACACCTTCTACCACAGGAAGATTGTGTTCTCCTTGGCAAACCCGCCCAGCAAGCACCTGGAATTCCTGGAATACCATTCCATGCAAAAGAGGCATTCCTAGCACTTTAAACTCCAGCCAATGATTTACATTAACACTGGAAACACTATCCCACTCTCCAAAGTTCATATATAGCTCTTGGTCACCCCAAATATATAATGTACTCGCCGTTTTATTGAAAGTTGTCTAAGAGAGGTGCCTCACTGAGTACTGTCTAAAAGAGCTGTAACACTAAATCCTGGGAGAAGACCCCCCCATTCCCACCCCAACACATTCACACTGCCAGTCAGACCAGGATCCTGAAGACTCCCCCAGTTCTGGACTCCGCTTCATCTTTCCAGCCTGGTATGCATCCGTGCCTGGACACCATGAAGGACAAAGTAGAATTTGGAACCACAATGGTGGGACTAGAATGACAAACCTGAGAACCAATGTCTCTGTGTCCTCTGTGCCTCCCTTATGTCAGCTTGAAAGACAGAGGGGGTGAACAGCTGACTGTGGTCTAAAGATGTCTAGGGAACAACCTGAGAAAACCTGCCATGCATACATACCCTGTATCCTTCTTTTGGCTGTCACATTCTGGATCTAGAATCCCTAGTTGCCACAGACTCCTGACTTGTTTCAAACAGTTCTGTGGCCTGGCACTTGGCCTGGGGATCCATAGCTTAGTATAGAGCACAGCCCTGCTTTGCACCTAGCATTGTGTTGATGGTCTCTTATGTTTATAAAAAGATAAAAAGAGGAAGGATATGTTCTATGGGGGTGTGGTGAGGTGTGAGGGAAGGGGGTGCCTCTGAGGGCCCATGCTGAGGCATTCCTTCCCTATGAGGGACCAGCCACATGACAGTATAGGATAGAATAGAGTTTATTTAGGACAGGGGAGGGGAGTTAAGAGGGTACTAGAGACAGAGAAAAGCAGAGAGAGAGAGAGAGAGAGAGAGAGAGAGAGGGGAGATGTAGAGAAGTAGAGAAGAAGAGTAGATGCTGGCCATGAGCATGTGGAGAGAGGGGGGAGGGAAGAGACGAGAGGACAGAGCAAGAGCAAGAGAGCAAGAAAGGAGCAAGAGGGCAAAGAGGAAGAGGAGGGGTAAGAGCCACTTTTATAGTGGGGTCAGGCCACTGTGGGGCGGAGCATATCTAACTATTGCCAGGTAACTGTGGGGTGGAGCTTAGACAGAATGCTAACAGTCTTTCCCTTCAACTAGGAGAACACAGGGACGTTGTGCCTTGGTGTGATGAGGCCGTGTGACGTTTGATTCCAAGCCACTCCACCTTCCAGAGACTTGTTTTATTCTAAAAATGAGACACAAGGCTAACCTTCTTACCCATCTGAGATTTTTGTTTGTCTCTGAATGTCAACTGTCTCCTGAACTTTCTTTAAAAATCAAGCTGGAGAGATGGCTCAGTGGTTAAGTGCATTTGATGCTCTTCCAGAGGAGTGTGTGTGTATGTGTGCGTGTGTGTGCATGTGTGTGTTCCCAGCACCTACATGGAGGCTTGCAACTATCTGTAACTCTAGTTCCAGAGGTTCCAACACCCTCTTCTGGCCTCTACGGGCATTGCATGTACATAGTGCCCAGGCAAAACACTCATACAGATAAATAAAAAAGATAATTCTTTTAAGAAACTGTTTACAAAACCCTGTCTCAAAAAACCAAGAAGAAGAAGAAGAAGAAGAAGGAGGAGGAGGAGGAGGAGGAGGAGGAGGAGGAGGAGGAGGAGGAGGAGGAGAAGAAGAAGAAGAAGAAGGAGAAGAAGAAGGAGAAGAAGAAGGAGAAGAAGAAGAAGAAGAAAAAGAAGCTGTTTACAGTTAGGTCTGGTGGTACATACCTTTAATTCTAGCATTCAGGAGGCAGAGACAGGTGGACCTCTGGGTTTGAGGCCAGCCTGGTTTACAAAGTAAATTCCAGGACAGCTAGGGCTGTTACACAAAATAAGAAACCTTATTTTGAAAAACAAAACAACAAAAACAGAACCAAAAAAAGGTGTTTGCACCTATGTGTATTTGTATGTATCTTGTATGTTTGTGTGCACAAGCCTAGAGGCCAGAGGGTGAGAACAGACGTCTTGCTCTATTATTCTGAACCATATTTTTTTGAGATAAATACTGCCACTGAACTTGAAGTTAGTCATTTTACATCTAGGCAGAAACCCTCACCCAGCTCTGTTTCAGAGTCCCTGTCTGCCCTTCCTCTCAATGCTGGGGTTGCATACGCATGTGTGCTGGAGATCTGCATTTGTGTCCTCAGGCTTGGCTAGCAAGCACTCTTTTTCACTGTACCATCCCCCCAGCCTCTGTACTTTCCTTTATTATCAAGATACAAAGCAATGGCAGCAGAGGTCTTTTGGAAGCTTAGTATTAAATATTAGATCTTTTTCCTCCTTTTAGTTTTACATTATTTTTCCGAGAATAAAAGTTAAAAATCCAAGCCATTTGAAGCCTGAGTATACATCCATGATGAGCCAAGGCTATCAAAAACTGGTTGTTTTATTCTTCTTGCTGTGTAAACCCATCAATAAAGCTAAGTCCAGGTCATGATTATTTCTGAAAAGTGTGCAAAAAAATAAGCCCTCAAAACTCAAACCCAAACCAAAACAGACTGCAAAGAAAGGATAGAAGTGAGAGAGGAATATTTTCTTTAGGGAATCAAACAAACAAACAAAAATCTCCCAAGATTTCTAATCCATCCTAGGTCAGTTTTCCTGTTCCCAAATGGTTGGGGAAATGGGTAATGTCTAATGTGAGCTTAAGGGTTCTTTTCTGCGAAGGACCAGTTTGCCTTGGTAAGATGGGGTCTGCTGAGGAGGCATAACTGTGCTGACCACTCTCAATCTCTTTTCTGTGTCAGGCTACCTGTCCTAGCACCTGGGGGTGGTACAGCCACTCAGGGGAGGCAGAACGAAGTCTGTGATGGGATCCCCACGTGTTGTTCTCCCTGGAACCAGAAGGGTTAAAATCCGAGGATCTCTCATTTGGTTGGAAGGTTCCACAGGGCTCTGGTCTGGTCAGAATGGCCAAAGTGTTATAGTTCTCTGAAGGGAAGACTGTAGTAGGTTGGCTTGCTGCTGCTTGTCTTCTGATGTTAATTTTACTTCCTCAAGAGGGGTTGCCCCTAGTGAGCAGTCTATCACATACTCAGATGATACCATGTGAACCGTCTCCCCATTCTTATTGGTCAATAAAGGCTAGATCCTATGATTGGGCAGTGGAGGGGAAAGGTGAGGCTGGAAGTTTGAAAGTGGGAGGCAGGAAGAGAATAAGAAAAGAGAAACAAGGGGAAGAAGTCAGAAGAGGAGAAGTCTCAATGGACCAGAACCAAGTGGCCAGAAGAAACCACGAACAACAAGGGGTTTTATAGCTGGGGAATAAGTTAGTATAGTATTAGATCTACCCAATCCAGACATACAGCTTTTAATTATAATAACTAGATTGTGAGTTTTTATATGGGCTTAGTAAGTCCAATAACAAATTGGTGCCCCACATTGGGCGCCATACGTAGTAAAAAATATTTTAAAATTTTGGTGCAGGGTTTCTTCTCCGCCTTTAGACCATTTATGTTTTTGGATGAAAGACATATATAGCCTTTATATTTTAAAATATCTTAGGCAGCACAATATCTGGGCAACTGTCTATCTTTTATGTTGTTAGATTCTACCTTTTTATCTACAACCCAAGTTATTGTTTATTATGTTTTATTTGTGTTGTTCTTAGCTTTAACTGGCAAGCTCACATGGCCACATTTTTATGGCTCAGCTAACCCATGGCGGCTCTCCTTTCTCCTCTCCTGTACATTCTTCTTCTCTCTGTTATTTATCATGACCTATAAAATCCTGCATATTTCCAGTGTTTCTTCCAGGCTGTATTGCCAAGTCTTAAATTGATCTCTCTGTTGTTCAGTCTGATTTATGAAGTCCTGCACTTTTTATTCTAGTATCATTTCCAGCTCCCTTCTCCAATCTTCATTTTTCTCTCTGTGCAGGGCAGGTAGCTCTCTACTACTATGCTACCATAGCAGCACCAATGCTAATGTCAGCAGTGGTGGCAGGCCACAGATAGTTGCAACAAGCCACAGCAAACAGCTGAGAAACACAGATGGAGCCACTAGGCAGGCTGGGCATCTAGGAAGTAGCTATGATCAGTCATTGATGGCAAACAGCAAATAGGTGCAGGCAGCCAGGAGCTTCAGCAGTGGCAGCAGGGGCACACACCAGACCTGCTGGGTGGATCCAAGGTCCAACAATGAATGCTTCAGGAGAGAAAACTCTTCCCCAGAGTGTTACAGCTCAGTAAAACAGCCACTCTCAGACAATTAAAATAACTTGTGCACTTTATTCCATGTGGATGGGAACCTTATAAACATTTTGAGAGTAGGGTGAGATCCAGGGGTAAATGCTTTCCATTGGCTCAGTCTGAGATGTTAAGGATACTCTATTTGTGTGGAAGAGGGCTTCAGGTATTGTCCTGATGTGACTGATTGTCATGGTCCTCTCAATAACTGTGTCATGCATAAAGGACTCAAGAAAGAAATGAGCTTCACAACTAAGTTAGCAACAACCAAGATTGCCATTTTCATTGGTGGTCATATTCATTTTTCTTGAGCTTTAAAAGCTTCTGGGACTGGCACAGTGGGGCACCTTTCAGGTGGGTTCAGGGACTGGCACAGTGGGGCACCTTTCAGGTGGTTTCAGGGAGGGTCCTGAGATCCAGACCAAAAGCTACTTCCAGTGTTTTAGTTTGCAGCACCCACACTGAGGCTTTCAACACAGCCTGCCTGCCCTCCGGACCTGCCTACATCACAGGCAATCTATGGCCTTAGAGTTCATAGACTCCAACCTTTTCCCTGAGTGCCAGCTGCCAGGTGTTGTGATACTGTGCCTTCCCACATAGAATATGTGGTTTCACAGAATAATGGAGCTCCTGCCAGTAACAGCAACTGACACCATGGACCTAGCTGATAACTTCTACTTGAAAAGAAGGGTAGTTAATCATGTAACTGCCATCCCAACTGAAGCATGACAGTGTCTCTGAAAGAAGAGATGATCTGAAGTACAATGCATCCTACGTGAGGCATGTCTCTCACTGGCTAAAGGACAATGGCCACAGACCATTTGTGCCCACCCCCTTTTAGACTTGTTTCAGGCATCTTGGACATCCACATGGAAAGTGGTAACATCTGGACCTGTCTAGTTGATATCATTCTGTTTCTCTTTTGGAATCTTGCCCATGCTTATGCTAAATATGTATGTCATGACCTCTTCCGAGGAAAAGGTATCTGGTGTCTGTTCTGTATATGGTATTCTGCCTCATTCTCTCCTGGATCTTTCATACCACCTCCTATCATTCTGAGAAAATCTCTCAGACTTTTCCCAAATGACACTACTCAGGGATTGTTCCATAATTCTGGAGAGCTTTGTTCCCTGGGTCTACATGTCTCTCCCTTGCTCTCCACAGACCCACACCATCAACTGTTCTAGTTCTATGTCTTGGGATTTGACTTTCTGTATCACTGTACCACAGTGAAACATATTTGTTAATCTTAAGTACTGCCAGACAACAGCAGACTGAAGCATCAACACCACACAAAACTAGTTATTTCCCTACTTGACATCTTGTGTCTGCTCTGTTCAAGAATGCACATGACATTTTGTGGGAATAAAGTTATGACTCACATTCACTTTACTATCACTGAGATCTTTGTCAAAGCCATACACTAGTGGGCAAGATGGCCTAGATGTATATCATTGAATTTGCATTTCTGCTGATCAAATTCTCGAGTGTGTCTTTTCTGCAAAACTTGTCACATGGTACCAGTCTCATCCATTTTCAACATCCTGGTGGTACAAACAGTTTTGTCTACTTCCATGAGTTTGCTTAGAGTTTCTGTTATGGCTCAGAGAGTAGCTGTACTGACAACTCTCTTCTTTGAGCCTTCCCACCTCAAAATGCAGGAAGAATATTGTCTTAGTCAGGTTTCTATTCCTGCACAAATATCATGACCAAGATGCAAGTTGGGGAGGAAAGGGTTTATTGAGCTTACACTTCCATGCTGCTGTTCATCAGGACTGGAACTCGAGCGGGTCAGGAAGCAGGAGCTGATGCAGAGGCCATGTAGGGATGTTTCTTATTGGTTTGCTTCCCCTGGCGTGCTCAGCTTGCTTTCTTATAGAGCCCAAGACTACCAGCCCACAGATGGTACCACCCATAAGGGGCCCTTTCCCCTTGATCACTAACAGCTGGATTTCATGGAGGCATTTTCTCAACTGAAACTCCTTTCTCCAGTGTGTGTCAAGTTGACACACAAATCTATAGCCAGTACAATTGACCCCTTGTCAACTTGACACACAAATACATCACTATTAAGCCTCAACCCTTACTTTCTTATTCAACCCCAAGATTTAAATAACTTTAAATGTTCCACAGTCTTTGCAAATTCTTACGTATTAAAATTTCAATGCCTTTAAAGATATCCAATCTCTTAGAATTTAAAGTCTTATTACCATCTTAACTGTGGGCTCCACTAAAATAACTTCTTACTTTAGGAGGGAAAACATATCAGGGTACAGTCACAATCAAAAGCAAAATCAAACTCCAAACATCCAATGTCTGGGTTCCACTCACGATCTTCTGGATTCCCCTAAGGGCTTGAGTCACTTCCCAGCTCTGCCCTTTGTAGCACACACCTTGTCTTCTAGGCTCCAGATGCCTGTATTCCACTGCTGCTGCTGTTCTTGGTGGTTGTGTCATGGTACTGGCATCTCCAAAACACTGCTGTCTTCCACTGCAACTAGGCTTTACCAACAGCCTCTCATAGGCTCTCTTCATGGTGCCAAGCCTCATCTCCTTTGCATGACTCCTTCAGTCCTGGGCCATCAATTGCAACTGAGGCTGTACCTTCACCAATGGCCTTCCACGGCCTCTTGAAGTACCCAGGCCTCAGCTGCTCTTCCATGACTCCTTCATGCCTTCAAAACCAATAACACCTGGGTGACTCTTACACATTATTAAGTTCAGCCACAGCACAAGGTAAAACCCTGGCTATCTCTGGAATGCAGCCTCTGTGCTCTCAGAAAATGCTTCCCAGAAGACTTCACCTCAATGATGCTGGTCTCTTCCCAATCACTGCCAATTTCCCAGCTCCAGCTAAGCAGCATCAATAGTCCTAGTAATGCAGTGGTTTTGCTTTAGTAGTTCTGGTATCTTGTTAATCACAGCTAACCAAAACCACAAAATCTTTATAGTCAAAATAGCAATGGCCCTAATAAGAGTCTTTAATTTTCCTTCTGAAATTTCACAAGCCAGGCCTCCATCTTCTGTACTGTCTTCAACATTATCTTCCAAGCTCCTACAGAACATTCCACAGAGCCCTTGACACCAAATGGATCTTCTAGCTCAAAGTTCCAAAATCCTTCCACAGTCTTCCTCAAAACATGGTCAGGTTGTCACAGGAATACCCCACTGCTGGTACCAATTTGTCTTAGTCAGGGTTTCTATTCTTGCACAAACATCATGACCAAGAAGCAAGTTGGGGAGTATACTGACTGGTTTTGTGTCAACTTGACACATGCTGGAGTTATCACTGAGAAAGGAGTTTCAGTTGAGAAATGCCTCCATGAGATCCAGCTGTAAGACATTTTCTTAATTAGTGATCAAGGAGGGAGGGCCTCTTTTGGGTGGTACCATCTGTGGGCTGGTAGTCTTGGGCTCTATAAGAAAGCCAGCTGAGCAAGCCAGGAGAAGCAATGCAGTAAGGAACATCCCTCCATGGCCTCTGTATCAGCTCCTGCTTCCTGACCTGCTTGAGTTCCAGTCCTGACTTTCTTTGATGATGAACAGCAGCATGGAAGTGTAAGCTCAATAAACCCTTTCCTCCCCAACTTGCATCTTGGTCATGATATTTGTGCAGGAATAGAAACCCTGACTAAGACAGGGAGGAAAGGGTTTATTCAGCTTACTCTTCCACATCACCATTCATCATGAAAGGAAAGCAGGACTGGAACTCAAGCAGGTCAGGAAGCAGGAGCTGATACAGAGGCCATGGAGGGATGTTCCTTACTGGATTGCTTCTCCTGGCTTGCTCAGCTGGCTTTCTTATAGAACCCAAGACAACCAGCCCACAGATGGTACCACTCACAAGGGACCCTCCCCCATTGATCACTAATTGAGAAAATTCCTTACAGCTGGATCTCATGGAGGCATTTTCTCAACTGAAACTCCTTTCTCTGTGATAACTCCAGTTTGTGTCAAGTTGACACACAAAACTAGCCAGTACAAATATCCTGAGAGATTTTAAAAATAACTTACTAGGGGCTGGAGAGATGCTTAGTGGTTAAGAGCACTCGTTCCTTTTGCAGAGCATATGTGCTTGGTTCCCAGCATTCATAAGGTAGCAGATGGATCCATATATCCCCATGGCTTCAGGTCACAGCTTAAGCCATTCAAATCAGCATGTTCCCAGTTTCTTCCCAGGGTAGTATGGCCCTCAAATATTCACATAGTTTTCGGTGGTAGCCCAGACCACAGACATCAGGGACTTGGGGTGATCTTCCTAAAGAAGATAAGTGACCCATAAGCAAGAAGTCATTACTCCCTTATCTTGTCTCTACCTTTAAATAAATATTTGTTTCTGTGGTAATTTGAGTGTAATTGGCCCATAGGTCCATAGGGAGTGGCATTATTAGGAGGTATGGCCTTGTTGGAAGAAGTGTGTCACTGTGGGGGTGGGCTTTGAGGTCTTATATGCTCAAGCTATGCCCAGTGTGGCACACAGTTACTTTTGCTGCCTGCAGATTAAGATGTAGAACTCTCAGTTCCTCTTCCAATGCCATGTTTGCCTTCATGTCTTCATGTTTTCCACCATGATGATAATAGACTAAACTTCTGAAACTGTAAGCTAGCCCCAGTTGAATGTTTTCCTTTATAAGAGTTACTGTGGTCAAGCTGGCCCCAAGGTCATAAGAGCAGGAGAGCTGGCCCTGCCCCTCAGTGGCTACAACACTTGGGAGAGTAGGCCCTGTACCTGGCCTGGGCAGTACAAAAGAGTTGAACCTGATGATGAAGGCACAGGTGAGACAGCCTTGCATGTGTGAGAGCAGGAGAGTTGCCCCAGCTCCTCTCAGGCTGCAGTACTTGGGAGAGTGGGTCCTGAACCTCACTGGGCAACACAGTAGAGCTGGCTCTGGAGGCATGAATTGGGGTGAGCTGGCCCTGAAAGCATGAAAGCTGAGCCCACCCCCTTCTGGTAGCAGCATTGGGTGAGCTAGGAGGGACAGTGTTGGAGAGCTCACCCTGGTGGTATGTATACAGGAGAGCCTAGATTCAGGACTTTGAGTTGGCCCACCCCAAAATTTACTTCATCTATGAACTGCTAGAGTACTTGAAAGGGCCAGTCCTGCAGTTCCAAAACTGCAGGAACTCCAAAACACAGGGGAACGACAGGATAAAGTAGAGGAGTCCTTATCAGGATCCACTATTGATTATAGCAGAAGCCAGAGGCCTTGAACCAGACCAATGACTCATTGCAATGAACATTTGCAAGTGAAGATGTATGGACAGAGGGATATACTGTAGGACACACCGACACACTACAGCTTCCATGACGAGATGTTTTCTATGCTTTGTTTTATTTTTAAATTTTCTTTGTGGAGAGGGGGAGGTTGCAAGGGCAGACAGTAGGGATGGGGAGATTAGGGTAGACAAAGTGAAGCTCACTAAGAATAAGAAGTTAAAAAAAAAAAAGAGTTATTGTGATCATGCTGTCTCTGCACAAAAATAGAAACCCCAACTAACACAGCTTCTCGTCCTCAAAAACAGTTAGTTTGTAATTTCATGTTTTCACTATGAGGTTTCAGTACACACCGGCTTACAGATCTAGACCTTAGGCATGAGCTACCCAGATAAAATCTGCTTCTGAATCTGGTGGTGGTAATGCACACCTTTAATCCCAGCACTCAGGAGGCAGGAGGCAGAGGCAGGCAGATTTTTATGAGTTTGAGGCCATCCTGGTCTACAGAGCAAGTTTCAGGACAGCCAAGGCTACACAGAGAAACCCTGTCTTGTATGCCACCCTCTGCCCCACCCCCCAAAATCTGCTTCCGATTCACTTTTATACTCTGATCTTCATACACTTAAAATTGGGCTGATAATAAAGGCAACTTCGGGTACTTTAACTTTTGAGGGATTTTCTGTTTTCCCATGTGTAGTAAGTATACAAAGTATAATATTGCAGCCTACATTTCCCTTTTCCTTTCATTTCTTTCTTCCTCCTCATCCTTGTCCTCCACCACCAGAATAAACTCTTCAGCACTGCCCAGGTTAGCTCACCTAACGCTGCACTCAGCAGGTTGTGGGGTCAGCTCTCCTGCTTTTACATCCTACAGCTGGTTCACCTGCACCTTTGTCACCTGGACCAGCTCTACTGTGATACCCAGGTGAAGTGCAGAGCCTGCTCTCCCGAGTGCTCAACTCTCCAGTGTTTATGCCCTAGGGGCCAAATCACCTATTCCTTGGCAATCAGGGCCAGCTCTCCTGTGCTGCCCAGTCAAGAGGTTGGGCCAGCTCTCCTGAGTTTGGTGGCTGGCAAGGTATGGGGCCAGATCAACACAGAGCCTCAGGTAGCAGTCTTGACTAGGGACATCTGAATGGCCTTTGGTTACCTGGGACATCAACATAGATAGGCTGCCATAGAACCATGGACTAAAACCATGGCAGCAGCATGGGCCCAGCCAGATATCCCCATGTTTTCAGGTGGCAGCTTAAGCCACTCAGATCAGCATGTCCTCAGCCCCCTCCTAGGGCAGCATGGCCCTCCGATAGCTACATGGTCACCAGCAGCAGTCCAGATCACAGACATTGGCTTGGCCTTTGGTGGTAATCCGGGCCACAGACATTGACAAAGACCCTAGCTGCAAGACCATAGACCTTGGCAATAACCCAGGCCCAGACATCATCATGGGCTGAGGATGACTCTTAACTCTGAATCCTTCTGCTGTCATCTCCCAAGTATTGATATTACAACTGTGCATTACCACAACAAGCCATTTAGAAAGATTGGTAAGAATCTAGACCCAAGGCTCATACCTTCAAACAAGCCATTTAGAAAGATTGGTAAGAATCTAGACTCAAGGCTCGTACCTTCAGATGTAAGGAGTTGGAGGCAAGACCCAGTTTCACTATTACACGAAAGCTCTCAAGTGCTACTAATGTGAATAAGCACCGAGAAGCGTGGGTGTAGCAGAAAGACTGAGGCTGTAGAGCCTTTGATATCTGATTGAACCTCATTGTTAGCTAGGGAATTTCAAGTTTGCCAATGGTCTCTCCGCTCCCTAGACCTCACTTGCTAAGCACAAAGGGTTAAATTGCACAAGGGTTAACTATCATAGTATATGTAATATATCTGTCAAGGTTCCTAGCACCAAAGATTTGATGTTCAAAAATACCATATTCATTACTACCATGTACCCAAGGTTTCAGTTATCTGAAGAGGAAACAAGAAATTCACCAGAACCATTCTGTGTGCTCAGTAGGCACTGAATAATGCTTGTGCTTTCTGTCATGTTCCCATGGGTCAATCTGGGCCTTCACTCAGAGCCTGCATTTGAACCTATGTTTACTAGCTGTGCTTCTGGTCCAAAAGTCTCTACATCCTTCCGAAACAGCGTCACTAACTTGAAAGCAAGTGTTCAAACACATGGACCTCCAGGAACATGTCACAGTTAAACCCTAGAGGTGTGATAGCTCAGAGTCAGTGTTGCATGGGTTAGACCAAAAGGCCTCATGGGCTTTTGGATAGCTCATTTATCCTAAGTACTGATTTACCTCCCACATTTCATTCTCAGCTAAAAGAATCTGTTTTTATTCGGATTAAGCAATGATGATTGAACTCATGCTTTAAAAATAGAGACTTTGACAAGAGCATAATTTTTAGGAAATGCTTTTAGAATTTTAAAAATTATAGTAAGCTTAGGGATACATCATTTAAAGCTCTCTCTCTCTCTCTCTCTCTCTCTCCATATAAGGTTTCTCAACATAACCCTGACTGTCTTGCAATTTACTGTGGATTGGCTCTGTGTCCCACATGATGTCTGGCTCCTGTTTTTTGTTTTTGTTTGTTTGTTTCTGGTTTTGGGGTTTTTGGTTTGTTTTTGTTTGTTTTAATTGACTGTATTGTAAAGTCCCCTCCGAAATGTGCTAGTACTATTTCATTCTTTCCTGACTTTCAGTTAAATATTGTTAGCATTATCTTTTATGTGTCATAGGACAGAAGATGAGTGAAAGCCAGATTTCATTTTAGAAATTGTGGGCTTAAGGTCCGGCCTTGTTGTGCAGTGTGTGTGAACCTTGGGTCTCCACTATTTTGTCTGGGGGTTTCCTCATGATTGTGAGATGGGTCCTGCGTGGAATAGGTTGAAACAGGTCTAGGAAACATGACGCTGACCCTAAGTTTTCAGGAATTTATTAAGCACCTGCCATTTGTTCAGTTTTCAGTAAGAAGTCTAGTGGGAATTAGAGAGCTCTGGGTCTTAGGAAGTAGCCTGGAGTTTCACTGGAAGAGATAAATCCTACCTTGAGGAATAACTAGGGACCGAATTTCTACTCAAGAGCTGTGATAGGTCCATCCAGAGTGACTCAGGCAAGAGATAAATGGGAACGCTTAAGAGGTGACAACCACGGAGAAATGGAAGGGAGTTGAAATTCAGTTTCCGGTTCCTTAGTGTGTTATTTCTCTTTAGTCCTGGACACCATGTCCTGGATAGTAACAACCCGAAACAAAACTGTTGAAGCTAGCTGGAGCCAGGCATTTTCCTACCACCACGTTCCAGCCCTGGAACTGTCTGAGTTCTAAATCCCATTATCTCATCCAGTTTCCAGCAGCCTTCCGCAAGCCCTGAGCCTTAGACTCCGAGTGCCTCAGACAGCCTGAACAAGGCCCAGACTGTGTAAAGCGTTCACAGTGGGCACAGGGTACAAATGGAAGTATAGGAACTGTTGGGGAGGAATGTTCCAGCTGAGCCATCCTCCAGATGGCCTCTGGGAGGTCAAATCCTGAGTCAGAACTGAGTGCTGTTCATGCTTGGTGCTGAGGTGGGGGTGGTGGATGTTTATGTAGGGGGGAGCAGTTGATAATGCTCGAATTTTACTCTGAGCCTCACCCCATAAGAACTTTACCCATGTGTTACATTCTCTTCCAGCAGCGGGAAAGAAACAGCGGCAGACCATCTAACCCAATTTCAAATGTTAAGTGAACAAACAAGCAAATGCTGTCTGGATTATGAAGATAGAAATGGAGATTTGAGAGGCCCCAGTGAGAATCTGCCTGTAAAAGTGTTGATTTGGAAACTCTTGCAGCATTGGAAGGAAAATGAACCTTATTTTCAGAGTTCAGCAGCACAGCCAGGAGAAAGAGAATGTGTCTCTCAGCCTCCACTGCTAATTTCCTGTTGGAGAAGGTCTCCCTCATCCCTTCGGACTGACTGTGTGTTCTTGGGCACAGCCTTTATCTCTGGGCCTCAGTCTTCCCATCTGTAAAATGAAGTGTCGGCCAGGAAAATTGGAAGGTCTTTTCTGGCTGAGACATCCTGATTCTGTGCAAGCCATTTTCAGCTCTGCTAAATTATGCATTGCTCCACCCAGAGAGAGAGCTAACTTTGTGCAAGAGATGAATAACAGGCACTGCTAGACTTTCTGATTAAGTGGGGCTCGGCACCTAGCTGCACTGCGCTCTGCTGGGATGATGAGTCTCTGCCTGAGGGAAGACAGAGCTATTTTGAGGCAGGGCTGATTAGAGATAAGGTGTTGCATTTCTTTGCCAAACTCTGGCCATGACTCACCCAAAGCTCTTGGGTTTAAAGCTTAACCCTTGATGAATGGCTGTAGGCTAACCTCACTGCTTGCTTCTGAAAATGATACCCGATACACAACTCCCTGTGCTTCAGCTTTTTCTGTCAGTTAAGACCTTTGGCCTCTCCCTGCTTAGAGAGCACCTCTGAGGTGCAGCTCGTGTTTGTAATCTCTCTCCTTGACATCTTCTCTTCTTTGCTCTTTTCTGTTACTTGGTCTTCTGAGTTATATAAAGGGGATCAACTTCGAAATCCTCTTAAATAAATCCAGCCACTCTGTTAGGTAGGGGGATGGACGTGTCACAAGATGCTTGGAAGGGGAAACATACTTCTGCGTACAAAAAGCTGGGATTATGACCAAGCTATACAACCGACCAAAGACCACTAGGTTTATGTTACTTTGAAAGCCAACAAAATTAAATCAAGGAACAGCTACAGCGTTATAAAATACTTCAGTGGGTTGTTCCCACTAATTACAATCTTGGTATGTTATCTTTAACTGGTTTGTTTATATTTTGGCTTGACACTGAGGAAAACCCCTGTGGCAGTTTGACAGGACAGGGTTAGAACTGGGGCTTACACTGCTCTGGATTTTCTACAGTTGCTTTGGTCCTAACAAGCAAGATGCAGAGGCAATTTTTTAAATTGACTCAGGTTTCAGTGAGTTCATTTCTTTAAAAACAGCCTGTACCTCAGCCCTTTCTAATGAGAACAATCATAGCTGTTTCCTTTGGAAAAGGCTTTCTTAAAAAATTGTATTCTTGAGGGATATAACCCAATGTGGCAAACACTATTGTTTAATTAATTAATTAATCAATGAATTAATTTGCCTCCTGACTTCAGTCTCCTCTCTCTCCTCTCCTCTGAGTTCCTCACCCACCATTACCCCTCCTACTCATCCACTCCTCCTGCCTTTCTCTTCTGAAAAGTGGAGACCTCCCATGGATATCAGCCAGCCCTGGCATATCAGGTTGGAGAAAGACTAGCTCCATCTCCTTCTATTGCAGCTTGATGAGGCAGCCCAGTAGGGGGAAAGGGTCCCAAAGTCAGAGACAAAGCCAGCTCCTGCTGTTAGGAAGACCAACTACACAACTATAACCTATGTACAGAGGGCCTAGGTCAGTCCCAAGCAGGCTCCTAGGTTGGCAGTTCAGTCTCTGTGAACACTGGTGGGCCTAGGTTAGTTCTGATTCTGTAGGCTTTTTTGCGGTGTCCTTGGCCCCGTTGGCTCCTATAATCTTTCTATCCCCTCTTCTGCAGGATTCCCCAAGCTCTGCTGAATGTTTGACTGTGGTCTCTGCATCTGTTTCCATCAGTTGCTAGGTGAAGCCCCTCTGATGATGGTTATGCTAGACACCTGTTCCAGCCCATCTTGTAGATAGGAAAAATTGCATGTCGAAAGTTTTGTATCTGGGTTGGTGTTCCAGTCCCTCTATTGGAAGTCTTGCTTGGTTACAGGAGATGGCCAGCTCAGGCTCCATATCCTCCATTGCTAGGATCTAAGTTAGGGTCACCCTCGGAGATTCCTGGGAGTGTCTATTGTCCTAGGTTTCTAGATGGTCACAGGGATGCCCCTCCAGTTGCCTCTCCCAGTACTGTCTCCCTCTGTCTTCCCCTCACATGATGCCTCCTGTTTCCATCGCCTTTAGGTCTAGTCTGCCACCCCCCCCAACCACCCATGATGTCTATTCTATTTCTTCTTCTCAGTGAGATTCATGTGTTCTCCCTTGATCACACTTTGTTACTTAGCTTCTTTGGGTCTGTGGAATGTGGCATGGTTGTCCTTTACTTTATGGTTAACATCCACTTATAAGTGAGTACACACCAGGTTTGTCTTTCTGGGTCTGGGTTATCTCACTTAGGATGATCTTTTCTAGTTCTACCACTTGCCTGCAAATTTCATGATATCATTGTTTTTAATAGCTGAGTGATACTGCATTTCATACCACATTTTCTTTATCTGTTCTTTGGTTGAGGAACATCTAGGTTGTTTCCTGTTTCTGACTGTTATGAATAAAGTTGCTAAGAACATAGTTGAGCAAGTGTCCTTGTTGTATGGTGGAGCACTCTTTGGATATATGCTCCAGAGTGGTATAGCTGGGTCTTGAGGTAGATCTATTTCCAATTTTCTGAGAAACTGCCAAATTGATTTCCAAGGTGGCTATTCAAGTTTGCACTCCATCAATAGAGGAGTGTTCCCCTTGTTCTACATCCACACCAGCATCAGCTGTCACTTGAGTTTTTAATCACTAGCCATTTTGACAGGTGTAAGATGGATTCTTGGAGTCATTTGATTTGCATTTTCCTGATGGTTAAAAATGTTGAATATTTTTTTCTTTCCTTTTTTTTCTTTTTCTTTTTGGTTTTTCAAGACTGTGTTTCTCTGTGTAGCCCTGGCTGTCCTGGAACTCACTCTGTAGACCAGGCTAGCCTCGAACTCAGAAATCTGCCTGTCTGCCTCCCAAATGCTAAGATTAAAGGCTTGCGCCACCACTGTCAGGCCTGAATATTTCTTTAAGTGCTTCTCAGCCATTAGAGATTCCTCTGTTGGAGAACGCTCTGTTTACATCTTTACTCCATTTTAAAAATTGGGTTACTTGGTTTGTTTTGATGTCTAGTTTCTTGAGTTCTTTATATATTTTGGATATCAGCCCTCTGTCAGATGTGGCGTTGATGAAGATATTTTCCCATATGTAGGCTGCCATTTTGTCCTACTGATGATGTTCTTTGCCTTACAGAAACTTTTCAGTTGCATGAGGTCCCATTTATTAATTGTTGATCTTATTGTCTGTGTGATTGGTATTCTGTTCAGGAAGTTGTCTCCTATGCCAGTTCATTCAAGGATATTCCCCACTTTCTCTTCTATTAGGTTAAGTGTATCTGTTTTTATGTTGAGGTCTTTGATCCAATTAGGTGAGTTTTGTGCGGGGTGATAGATATAGATCTATTTGTGTTCTTCTATTCCAGACATCTAGTTATGGTTTTGGTCATAATACCAAAGCAATCTACAGGTTCAACTCAATCTCCATCAAAATTCCAACACAATTCTATACAGACCTTGAAAGAGCAATTCTCAACAAATGGTGCTGATGTCTGATCCATGAGCATGGGAGATCTTTTCATTTTCCAATATCTTTCTCAATTTCTTTCTTCAGAGACTTCAAGTTCTTGTCATACAGGTCTTTCACTTGTTTTGTCAGAGTTACAATAATGAATTTATATAACTTATGGCTATGGTGAAAAGTGTTGTTTCCCTAATTTCTTTCTCAGTCCATTTATCATTTGCATACAGGAAGGAAGGCTACTGTTTTGTTGTTGTTGTCTGAGTTTATTTGGTATCTAGCTACTTTGCTGAAGGTGATTATCAACTTAGGACTTCCCTGGTAGAAATTTTGGGGTCACTTATAGGTACTATCATATCATTTGTGATTAACGATACTTTGACTTCTTCCTTTCCAGTTTATATCCCCTTGATCTCCTTTAGTTGTCTTATTGCTCCAGCTAAAACTTCAGGTACTATATTGTCTTGTTCCTGATTTTAGTGGAGTTGCTTTTGTGGAGTCTCTGTGATCCAGATCTTGGAAAAATTGTATTTACACACTTGAAGATATATATATGAAAATAGAATTGCAAGAGAATAATATGCCAAATTAACTGTGGAGCTAAATGTGTAACAAATAAGGCCCAGAATAGCCTCAAAGAGACTAAATTCTAGTTTTGAGTTTTGTCCTTACCTCCTGTGAACCTTTGAAAGGTCATTTCTTTCTTTTTAAAAAAGATTTATTTATTATATGTAAGTACACTGTAGCTATCTTCAGACACTTTTTCTTCTCTCTCCAGCCCTGCTTGATCCGGCCCCCTGCATGGGCAGCTTACCAGAGAATACTCTAAATATAATGACTTTTCCTCTAGAAGCCACTCCCAGGAGCCAATATTTACCCAGGGAGGAGCTCCCAGATTTGTGAGCCCATCCCCCTATCCATGATTGGATGTTGATAGGATGAAAGTTTTAAATACGAAATGAGGGTGGGAAGATTACATAGAACATTTATTTAACATTATCCAGCTTTCAAGGCAACAACAAACAAACAAATATATACATTTGTGTACTGTGGTGATGTAATGCCCAATTAACCTGTAAGCCCCACCTGCCCAGGAACCAGGTAACTTCCTGGAATGCTGGGAATTGTAGTTCTTGGGGACTAACAAAGCCTCATGGGATAGTATAGTGATATATAAGTTTGTCCTCATAAGCCCCTGCAAAATGTGGCTCAAGGCCACTCTTAGGAAATTCTGGGGCATGTCCCTGACCAAAGTCCATCTTTTGGTCAGTATTTCATATTTAATAAAGCTTGCCTCAAATTTGGCCCCAAATGGTGGAGTGACACTATTAGGAGGTGTGGCCTTGTTGGAGTAGGTGTGGCTTTGATGGAGAAAGTGTACCACTGTGGAGACAGGCTTTGAGGTCTAGGAAGCTCAGATCAGTTCATTTCCTGCTTCCTGTCAATCTGGATGTAGAATTCTCCATTTCCTTCCCAGCATTATGTCTGTCTGCGTGCCATCATGCTTTCCTCCCCGAAGATAATTGGCTGAACCTCTGAACTGTAAGCCAGCTCCAGTTAAACAGCTTCCTTTATAAGAGTTACCATGGTCATGGTGTCTCTTTACAGCCATAGACCTTTTTCTGCACTGTCCACCATCTGTGAGTTATTTCTCACAAAATATCATAAAATTTTACATGTAGATATTTAATAGTCGTTAGTAAAAAACAAAGGTTCTTTTAATGTTGGTGCTGCTGTGTTCCTGGGTCTACAAGCTGTGATAGAGATTCATTCCTCTTCAGTTCTTCAGGTCTGGGGAGATGGCTCAGTGGGTAAGAGTGCTTGCTTTACCAGCTTGAGGACCTGAGTTCGAATCCTCAGCACCCATGTAGAAAGCCAGGCATGGCTGTGGGTGCCTGTAACTCCAACACTGTGGGATGTAAACAGGGAGATAGATCCCCAGAGCTCAATGGCCTGCCAGCCTGAAAATGCTAGCTTCTGGTTCCGGGAGAGGCTCTGTCTCAAGGAATAAGAAAGTTAAGAACAAGAAAACTGATGTCCCACTCTGGCCGTGACATGCACATGTAGGTCGCAAGCACCCTCAAAGGCACAGGCGTACACATGCATACGTACCGCATACATACTGAAAAAATAAAACCTTAACAGTGATTTCTTTAATTTTTTTGAATAAACAAGCTTAAACTGTGTAGATCTGGCAATAATTCTTCAATAAAGATAGGCATTGGACTTGATGGGAAGAGGGCATCTAATTTGGCCTACAGTGGAGATGAGAGGACATAGCTGGATTCCTAGAAAGTGCTCTGGTCTCTTCCTTCAGGTAACTGTCCACAAATCTTCCCGGAAGCAGGCATGGGAATACTCACAGATGCATACAGCCAGGTCCACAAGGCCACCTGTGAAAGACATCCAAAAGCTCTGTCTTTGGAACTGAGAGAAAGGTTCTTGCATTAGCAAGGAGCCCTAGTCACCTGGCAAATAGAAAAGATTTCCAGGCCAGCAAGATGTCTCAGAGGGTACATCCGCCAAGCTGGAAGAAGGGCTGAGTTGATCCCTGGGACTTACGTGGTAGAATGAAAGAAATAAATCCTACCAGTTACCCTCCGACCTCCACGTTAGGATAGTAGCACTCATGCCCTTCCTCAGAAATGGACAGATAAATGAAATAATAATGATGATGATGATGATGATGATTCCCCACATTCCCACAGAAGAGCCCACATGAAGTTCCTAGAATTCCCTGAGCTGTTCAAGCCTCCTCAGAGCCAGGCTTGCCAATGTACATGGTGCCTAACACACAGTAGTAGGGGAGGGGGAAGAAAATGTCCCTTCCTCTTGAGTTGTGTCACTTCAGATGTGCCTGTGTACTTTGTTTCCTTTTGAGTTGTGTCACTTCAGATGTGCCTGTGTTGCTGTACGTTTCCTCTGAAATCCTTGGAGTGACTTCCTTCTTTTTCCCAGCCCTCATAGCTCCTTGTATTCTGTGAGACAATCAAGTCTTTTGCTTCTCCTCTGCTGCCACCCCCACCCCCAGCCTTGGCTTTCTCAGCCACCAGTGCTACCCACACTGTGCACACAGCTCCTGAAACTCGTTCTTTTCAGCTCCCAGACAATTCTTCAAGGCCCAGCCTCTTTCTGCTTATGACTCCATCTAGAGATGCCCTGGAATCAGCACTCGCAGAAAGGTTGACATCTAGGCCAAAGGGTCTTGGCCAGAGAAAGAAAGCAGTGTAGGAAATCCACTTAGCATGTAAGGAAGGAAGCCCCAGTATATGCAAGCATTTGCTCTTAGTCCTACTTGCTTTATTACTTAAAACACTCAGGTTGCAGGAAAGTTGAACTTTCTCCTTAGGAGAGTAAGAACTCTCCTGTGTGTTTATCACCCAGCCTTGACACCTGCAGCCTATGGCCTGTCTTGTTTGTATTTCTGTCTCCCCTCTTCCCCATACATCTCCTTTAACAACTGATTTTACAGTGACTGCCAGGGAATCCGTTTTAATTCTTAAAATTTTAGTTATTAGCTGGGCAGTGGTGGCACACGCCTTTAATCCCAGCTCTTGGGAGGCAGAGGCAGGCAGATTTCTGAGTTCGAGGTCAGCCTGGTCTACAGAGTGAGTTCCAGGACAGCCAGAGCTACACAGAGAAACCCTGTCTCAAAAAACAAAACAACAACAACAAAAAGCAGTTATTATCTAATAACTAATATTTATGTAACTTAAATTATAAAGGTACAAAAAATTACAAAGAAAACTATCATCCCCTCTATCCTCACCCTTTTCTTACAAATATGCTTTAAAGTGTATCGTGGGCTTGCTTGCTTGTCTTCTGGAGCATGTCTGTTGCCTTCAGAAGAGTGTGGAGCATAGAAGACTCTAGCCATCCCACCAAACCCACAGGAACGCAACTGGAGAAACAGTAATATTTTGAGCTGCTCTTTTGGGTGTGAGTTGGAATATAGTACCCCCACCCCCAACTCCAACATCAGGCCAGGCATTCTTTCTTGTTGGATAGATATTGTATAAATATTGGTATAACTTGAATTGTAAAGGTACAAAAGTTAAAAAGAGAAATGTCGACCCTTTATCCCCATCCTCGTCTTACAAAAAGTTAACATTTCATCTTACTAATTAAAAAGTGGAGTCATTTCTGCATCTTCACCTTGGGCTTAGCTACAGGAATTTTACACACACGTTTTCCTTTTTCCACTTCTCCAAAACCTTTAATTAAAAAAAGATAATACATAAATCCCAAATCTAAGTAAGTGTATTTGTTTGAGATAGCAACATGTGCAATCTCTCTGGAGATTGCTTCTGTATGCCATTCTACGCAGTGACCATGAATTATTTAATTAGTCCTAACTGACAGGCATTTAGACTGTTCCCAATTTTCTGCCATTGCATGCAGCGATGCGATGAACACCCCTGTGATCCATTATTCAACACACACATGTGGAATTGGAAGGATGAATCCCCAGCTGTGGTTCTCACAAGGGATACTAAGTACAGCAAGGCTGAGCGAAGCATTCCCTGTAGGGAAGGCAATACTTTGTTACTTGAGTGGCTTTTTTTCTGGGGCCACAGCTGTCTGGTTACTTCTTCCCACAGTTCTCCGAGTATACCTTTGGTTGACAGAGACACAGCTGTATTCCCTGGTAAAAGAAAGCCCTTGAGGGACTCACTGCCTGTCCCACCCAGGGCTGAGGCCAGGGCCACAGGTACCTGCCAGCTTTCTGTCTCTGTGTTCACTGTAGGATCTTCCAATCCCCGTCTCTTCCAGGCTCTCTAGAGTGAAACACTGCCTTCTGAACTCAGAGAACAGTGGTTCAGGAGACAGTTCACAAGAATTATGCTTCACTTGCAGACATTGACAAGTCCAATAAAGGCAAGGGTCCTTGTGCAAAGGAACAAGTGGCTGGAGCTGACCTCAGCAGGACAAAGGGGACTTTATGGAATGAGCTCTAATTTATTAATTGTCCCTCCCACCTCAGGCCATTAACCCCGTAGGCAACTCAGGCTGACAAATCTAAACACATCCGAGCTGCAGAACAAAGGAGATGCCCCTTGGAGGTATGGACTAAAGTTGACAGAGAGCCAGAGAACAGTTGCTACCAGTACCCAGGCACCCAGCAAAGGTACCTGTCGACTTCTTTGATTCCTAGTGAGGTCTCTCCCTTCCTGCTTTAGGCCCACTTTTTTGGGGGGCTGGGGGGGGAATCTAGATAGGGTTTCTTTGTATAGCCCTGACTGTCCTGTAACTCAATCTGTAGACGAGGCTAGCCTTGAACTCACAGAGAGCTACCTGTCTCTGCCTCACAAGTGCTAAGATTTGCCGGGCAGTGGTGGCGCACGCCTTTAATCCCAGCTCTTGGGAGGCAGAGGCAGGCAGATTTCTGAGTTTGAGGTCAGCCTGGTCTACAGAGTGAGTTCCAGGATAGCCAGGGCTACACAGAGAAACCCTGTCTCTAAAAAAACCAAAAAAAAAAAAAAAAAAAGGCTGGGATTTAAGGGTGTGTACCACCACCAGTTGTTTACTTTTTAAGGGGAGGGTCCCACTTTTTGGAGTTACTTTCTACAGACTGGGCTGAGCACAGTCTCTAGTCTCCATACTCCTTATCATGGATGGCTGTTCCGTTCACTAGCGTCCCATGTGGACCTAGGCTCAGGAGAGTTTGTCCCTATAAAATCTCTACCCTTTCTGCCACCAGGCTGAGTTTGGCATCTGCTCTGTTCTGTGTCAACAGTCATTTTGAACCTCACCCTTCCTCCCCTCCCCTGGGCCTCAGGGCTTGGCTTTCAGATCTCTGTGGTCATTCCTCATTTGGAAAATGACCACCATGTTAGGTCTCAGAGGTGCCTGGCCCTCTGCCACCATAGAGGAAGAGGTCTGGGTGTGTGAGAGTGGCAGGGGTGGGGTGGGGAGGTGGGGTGGGGATCAGGGCTTGGAGCTCCCAGAATAGGGAAACCGATGGAGCCGATTCTGTCCACACCTGATAAGGCTGACGCCAGAGGTGAGGTCAGAACCCAGCAAGCAGCCTGGCAGGGCCAGGGACAGATAACCTAAGGATGCTCTGGATCTTATGTAGATCTTGGGAATTTTAAAATACCCATGCAAACAGAAGAGTGCACTTCGTGGAAGGGAGAGAAGGAAGAGAGTGTGGGAACAGACCTATGAGAGGCCACCTGGGCTGGAGCCCTGGGGTCTCACTGCTTTTATCTCCAAAATAGCAGACACTGGGGATAACTTTATCTCTTAATGGTTATATCTCAGCTGCCAGAGTCGCTGGAGAGTGTTTCTTGTAGTGGGTTGGTTTATTTACTCCCTGACTAGATCCTTCAGTCTTTGGAGGGGTGGGAGAAGGAAGCTGGGGGTGGAGGAATAGAGACAGTCTAACTACTTACCAATTTTCTTTCCTAGAACAGATTGTTAGTAAATATAATGGATTAAAAAAAACAACAACATAGGATTTAGTTTGTACCATAACTACAGCTATTATTGATTGAGCTACCACTGCATAGCAGACATTGTGCGTATGGTATCTAATTGAACCTCTCTGCAGGGTGGGCATTGCCTGCATTAATCCTCGATGTACTACAGGCCTCACCTTCACTTAGTGAGGGAGGAAAATGAAGTCTCAGAGAAGCTGAGAATAATGTCCAAGCTCATATAGCTTCTAAGAGGTCAAGCTTGAATTTCTATCTTTAAGACTCCAGAATCCAGGATGATCCTGACGCTCCTTCCAGACTGAGAAGGTTAGAAGCCAAACCCTGCTGAAGGACCAGGACTTGCTTTTCTGCTCATCTCCGTTGGCCCTGGGATTGCCTTCTCTGGGGGCCATGCAGAGAGAAGGCAAACCCAGATCACAGTGAACAATCAGGGACCCAAGATAGATGAATCTCTGGTTTTGCATATACTAGCCTTTCTCCAGAGGTTCTCTGTTGGGAAGGCAAATGATCTGCCACTCCCTTCTATGCCTCCTGCATGCACTGTATACACACACACACACACACACACAAACACACCCCCCCCCACACACAAGCACACATGCACGCACACTCATGCACATATACAGAGAGAGACACAATGTGATGCAGATTTTTAATAACCTTTCCTAGGTTAATGTTTTTCACTTTGCAAAAGGCCCTAACTGTACTGTACAGCAGAGCCCAGTGCCCAGCAGGCATGTATTCAGCACATAGAAATATCTGATGTTTGAAGCATGAAATGTAGTGGTTGTTCTGGACCGTTTACATCTCCTTTATCTTCTAGATGTTTTTAACTTGGGTGTAATGAATTAACATTTTTTTCTCAAGTGGTCTTTATAACTGAATATGTAGATAGGCTCCATGAAAAACAGTTAGCTCCCAATAACCAGGGAGAAACTCCCATTAAGAGAGCTGATGATTTACTGCACAGACCCATAGGGAAGTGTGGTATTGGAATTAATAATAAAGATTGTCTACTTCTCTGTCTTTTCCCAGGCTCTTTTCATGGGAATCCTGCTGTTTCTGCATCAGATAAATCAATGATAATCGTTAATTCATCCAGGGGCTAGTCGTGGGGGTGTACTCTTGCATCCACGGTATACTGCTAAAATCAGATTTCTTGGAGCCCATTCACCAGAGGTTTTGAACTTGCCAGATTGCTTGCTAGGCCTAAAATACTGGGTGCATGTGGTGACCCTGGCTTGGTTGTTTCCATGAATCCTCTTTCCCTAAGACACAACTGACATTTCCAAGTCACACAGAGGAAAAGGGCTCCAGTCTCCACATTTCCATTAATGGTCATTGGCCAGGTCTGGCCTGTGCACTATACACTACTCTCTTCTGGCATCAATTCTGCCTTGGTGGGAGCAGAGAGAACTGAGGAAGAGATGGGGGGCTACACATGCCTTCTGCAGTCCGATTTCTTATTTCCCCTTCCCATTTCTTCCTCAGCAGCAACTTTTGGCTTTTGGAGGATTTTTTTCTCCAAACTTATGGTAATTCGTTCATCTGGTTATTCCTTTCTTTATTCATCTGCTTGTGTAAGCTACACCCACGGAGCCTTTGTTGTGAGGTAAATGTGGAGGAGTTGTGAGATTTAAACTTGGCACATAAAATAATGGATTTCATCATGATATCTCCACACTTGTCTATGATTGGATGTTGCTCACATTCACCCTGCCGTTAACCCCTCTTGTTCTTTCTGCTGCTCTCTGTCTTCCCTCCACAGTATTTTGTATGTATTAGATTTGGATTCCAAAGAGCTGGACTGGGGGGGGGGGGACTCACCATGAATTGAAATCCTGCCAGCACCTGCAAATGTGGAGTTAATATTTTAGGTGGCCAATCTATGGGTGGCTTTTCTTTTAATCTATGTTTCTAAATTTCCCTTCAGTCAGACATATTAATATTTGTGTAAGACAAGTTATTCAAAAGGTGACTGCATGATGAACATGTAATAAGTTTACAGAGAGGTACAGGCAACATTCTGGAGGGTGGAGGAGTGTGTTATTTCTAACCCAGATGGGGCTTTTGGAGAAGGTCATTGTTAGGTCAGGCTGGAGGTTGAAGTGTGACCTTGTGATGTAGCCTGTGAAATCATCTGCTCAGCACCCTTCTCTTCTCTGCTATCCATGCACTAGCAAAATCTCGTCCTGCTCCGTTTCCAAGGTCCAACAAGACCAGATGCATTCAGGTAGATATAGCTACGGACTGGGTCACCTATCTTCCCGTTCGGTGGCCTACAGAAGAGCTGCCTGATGTGACTTTACTGTCAGATCTCTTCACCTCATTCTAGCACTGAACCAGTCCTAGACACTCAGGCTCATTATCCAGGGCTTTCTTCTCTTTTTAGATTTATTTATGTGCATGAGTGTTTCACCTGCATATGTGCACATACATGCGTGGTGCCTATGGAGGTCAGGAATGGGTATTTGATCCTCTGAAAGTAGAGTTACAGGAGTTGTGAGCTACTACGTGAGTTCTGGGAAGCAAACCTTGGTCCTCTGTAAGAATAACAAGTGCTTTAACTCAGCCATCTCTCCAGCCCCTGGATTTTTCTTATTCAAAGTTGAAAGTGTCTTTGGTGGAAGCTAAAAATTCAGGAGCTGTTCCCGATGATGTGGAGGAGGTTGTTGGGGGAGCATGTTTGTGGCAATGTGGAAGAAATCCGCATGTCACAGGAGACAATGCCATGGCCACTTGATGAGAAGGGGAGAAAAGGGGAGCTGCAGAATCATGGTGGAGTTCAAGGCCCTAACTCAGTTGCTCTGGTATTTGTCAGAACTCTCCTTCAAGTCTATCTGGCTTCTGAACTTGTAACTAGTATACTCTCACAAGGGAAGAACAAACAGAGGGGAGTAAGAACCTGTGCGTTTGGCTGGAGGTTTGGGTGATATATATGTGTTAGGTGTGGTCATTTGCTAGAATGGCAGAATTCAAACTTCAAGATTTGAGTCTCAAGTCTGCAGCAATGGTCCATGTTTCTCCTGGACCCTAAGATACCATTGCTGTCTGACCAGCACCCACTGCTTACCTGCTTTCTCCAACTCATTTCCCTAAGAAATGAGGGATTCAGTAACAGTAAGATCCTGTGATGGTTAATGTTGCATTTTATCTTCACATGATCTAAAATTGCCAAGGAGACAAATCTGAGAATGTCTGGAATGAAGGTTCTAGCTTATGTTAGTGGAGAAGGCATACCTTGAATGTGGGTGGCAGCATTTCGTGGGTTGGAATAAAAAGAAGAAAGCAAAATGAACAACAGCATTCACTGTTCTTTTTCTTGGTTTTTCAAGATAGGGTTTCTCTGTGTAGCCCTGGCTGTCCTGGAACTCACTCTGTAGACCAGGCTGGCCTCGAACTCAGAAATCCACCTGCCTCTGCCTCCCAAGTGCTGGGATTAAAGGCGTGCGCCACCACTGCCTGGCTGGCATTCACTGTTCTTGACTTCCGGGCTGCAGATGCAGTGTGATCTGTCTCTGCAGCCAAGGTGACCTCATCAGGATGAGCTGTATCCTCAAACTGTGAGCCAACTGAAATTTCTTTCTTTTGCTTTTCATTTTCCTGTTTATTAGAAATGGAATATTTTCTTACAGAATATATCCCTGTTACAGTTTCCCCTCCCTCTATTTGCCCAGCTCCTCCTCACCTCCCTCCCATCCAGATCCACCCCCTTTCTATCTCACATTAGAAAACAAACAAGCTTCTATGGGATAATAATAAAACATAACAAAATAATATATGAGAAAAATAAAAATTACCACCTCAAAATGGATAAGACAAACCCACAGAGGTAAAGGAGCCCAAGAGAAGACAGAAGAATCAGAGACCCATCCATTCACATACTCAGCAATCCCATAGACTGGAAGCCATAATGTGTACACAGAGGACCTGGTGCAGACCTATGCAGGCCTGTGCATGCTGCTTCAGTCTCTGTGAGTTCATATGAGTTTTGCTTATGTTGATTCAGAGCGCCTTGTATTCTTGATGTTTTCAACCCCCCTGGCTCTTACACTCTTTCTGCCACCTCTTCAGCAGCGCTCCTTGAGCTCCGAGGGGAGGAATTTGATGGAGGCGGTCCATTTAGTGTTGAGTGTTTAGTCAGCATGTTAGTCAGTGTTCTTTTGCTATGAAGAGACACCATGACCATAGCAACTCTTAGAAAAGAAAGCATTTAATTATGCCTTGCTTATAGTTTCAAAGGACTAGCCCATTGTCATCATGGCAGGGAGCATGGTGGCAGGCAGGCAGACATGGTGCTGGAGAGGTAGCTGAGATTTCTACATCTAGATCTGCAGGCAGCAGGAAGAGAGAGACACTGGCTTGTCTTGGGATTTTGAATACTTAAAGCTCAATCCCAGTGACACATTTTCTCTAACAATGCCACACCTATTAAAACCTTTTCAAATAGTGCCACTCTCTGATATGTGATCTCTGATATCTTTCAGATCTGTGAACCTACAGCAGCCCTTCTTATTCAAACCATCACAGTGTTCTAAGGTCTCTCATTTTCTGCATACTGTCTGGCTGTGGGTCTCTCTCTATTTGCTCCCATGTGCTGCAGGAGGAAGCTTCTCTGATGATGATGGATCAACAAGGCATTGATCTATGAGTATAACAGAATGTCATTAGGAGTCATTTTATCACTACTCCCCCCACCCAGGTCAGTAGTATTTAGTTTTATCCTAGGTCCCTGGGCTACCTAGTGTTAGGTTTGTGGTCACCCAAGCAGTGTCAGGTATGGATTCCATCTTGTGAAGTGGTCTCAAGTCAACTCAGTATTGGTTGGTTATTCCCAAAACTTTGTGCCACCATTGTCCTAGTATATTTTGCAGGCAGGACACGAGGGTAGATCAAAGAGACCCCTCTTTCTTAAGTCACTTTTGTCAGTCATTTTGTCACAGCAATTAGGAAAGTAACTAATCCAGATCCTGAGCCAGTAAGCCCTTATAGGAAATATAGCTGTAGATAATCTTGTTCTTCTAGGGGACAATGAGAGTCAGGAATGCAGACAGTGTACCCTTATCCCTTCCCTTTCTTTAAATTTATGTGTTTGTGTGTTTGTGAGCATTAATGCATGCTGAGGTGTGTGCATGAAGCTCAGAGGGCAACTTGCACTAGCTGGTTCTCTCTTCTAACCAAATGGCTTCCAAGGATTGAAATCAGATTGTCAGGTTTGATTTCAGCCTGAAATCAAGAGGATGCTTTGGCCTCAAGTGCCATCATCCACTGAGTAATCCCATTGGCTCCTTTCTTCCCTTTCTGTAACTTAGGGTGAATTTCATCCCCTCTTTATGCCCTGCCCCCTCTTCTGGATTGTCAGTGTAGATAAACTGGATCACTAAGTGCAACTTCTCCGTTATCCTTTTGAGACCTATTCTGTGGATCTTCTAAGGGAAGGCCAAGAAGAAAGAGTAAGAAAGTTGCTGGTAATGCCGTCACTAGCTAATGTATCCCAGGAGCAAGAGGAACTCAGATATAGAGTATCACATAGCTCCCAGAGAAAGGCTTTGCTAAAATCTTAGAGGGGCCCATCCTGGAGAACAGCAAAACACAGACTGACTCAGAACAAAGAGTTGACATCAACCCCTCTCATTCTATGATGTTCCAGGCAAACCAAGGACTTGTATCTAGAAACTGGGCCTTAGGCAATCCTAGCCACAGCACACGCTGACAATTAGCATCTGTATGTAATTTCAGATCCTCATTCTCTTCTTCCTTCTTTTACATTGTCTAGAAACCTATGCTGGAAGAATTTCCAGGGAATCTGAGCTGTCCCACAGGCCAGACTTTTCTCTTTAAGCCCCAGCACACTACTTCATACAGATCAATAAGATTGAATAAGACTTTCTAGCTAAGATGGAAAACTGTCTGGACATGTAAGTAGAGAGAGCAGGATCCACAGGTTGCTTCTGTATCTGCTCACCCAGTTACCTTAGCAACAGCATCTGCACCTGGACACAGGGGGTGGTGTGGGGGGAAGCAAAGGACCACCTGCTGCTGTCTCAATTGGGAGGTGAGGGGAATGGAGGAAGTCTGAGCTCTGCTGGTCACTGACAGGCTGCCCACAGCATGTCCTCTCACTCTCTAGGCCTGTCCTGGGCTCAGAAGTTTCTTTGGTTTAAGGACGCTGTGAAGGGCACAGTCCTCTGAATATGAAAATTTCTTAGCATAACTTGTGCACAGGAACTATCTCTAGAACAACCATTCCCAACCAGTCTTCTGTGACTCCACATTTTACCCACCACCAATGCACAGAATAGGTTTGCTAACCAAGCAGAAGGTTATGTTCCAAAGAGGCCAGGATGTCCCAGGTTGGATATATCTTTAGCTGTAGTAGGGAGAAAACCAGGCTTCCATCTTTGAGTTCGTGTAGAATAAAGGATATTGGGATAGTCAATATGACTCGTGAACTTCTTAACTCCAGTTGAGTATTACTACCTGTCACAGTCATAAATAACAGAAATAAGTGCTTCCTCATGGTCTCTGAAACCTTTGCCTGCAGTGTCTTCTCCTTTTAAAAATCTCTTACAATGCTGAGAATGAAGCTCAGGACCTCAAGCCTGGTAAACTCTTTACCACTGAGCTACATCCTCAGTGCTGCCTTGGCAACATCTTGAAACCATCCACCAAGGTAGGCATTGCAGACAACACAGTGAGCCTAAAGACCCTGGGCTCTTAGGTAGTAGTCCAAGAAGATTCAGGCATTTTTCCTTGGACATGTCTCATGAGAGCTATTGGGAAATATAAGTGTCCTTTAGCCTTGTATGTGACTGTGGTGCATTGGCATCACACTTAACAGAGCACCTCCTGTGAAGAAGGAAGAAAACTAATGTTCATTCATTCAACATGGAATTTTATTGGGTGCTACCCTGTGCCAAGTTGGGGGGGGGGGGTAAGCACTGAGAATTCAAAAGGGAATGAAACGTAGCCTCTGTTCCCAAACAGCTCTATTCATTAAACATTTCCCTCAGATTATGTATATATCATGTTGACAAGGGAAAGAATCATCAATTATGAGATTCCCTAAGTGACACTCTCTGCCCTTCAGTGAGTTCTCTACTCAACAGACTTCTGCTGGCTGCGTCCATTGGCAGGAGAAAGCACACTTTGAAAATTGTGACAGAGTGGTGAGGAACAAGGGGCAAGGGTGAAAACCTTAAACAAACGTTAGCTGATGGTGCCTGGGTTGCAGCCCTTGGCTTAGTGAAGAAACGCTTCCAGAGAAGGAGCTGGAAGCAAATTCCTGAGCAAAGGCCTGAGGGGCCAACAGGAAGTGAGAGAGGCCAGAGAGCATTGCCACATGGCCAGCCACAGATGGGGCTGTCCTGTAAATACCCAGCCTTTTACAGCTCTACAGATGGGGGTTGGGGACATGATCACCCACACGGAGACTCACTTCTGTGTTGGTGAGGTCAAACTGTAAGGGGAGAGGCTCAAAACTCCAAACTAGCTCTGGAATAGGGACTCCTGCCACTAAGACTTAGAGACTAACTTTTAAGTATTTTGACTTCTTTCCCTGGTCCAGGCCTAGTCACACCTTGGTTTATGTATAGTAAAATCAATGGCTTTGGGGAGCTTTCTTAGGTCAGCTTTTGATCTACTCAATGAGATGGTAATGAGGGATCATATTTCACATAAAGAACCCAAGCTTTCCAGGCCAACATAGGGCCCTTGTGACATAACTTTAAGTCACAGAAAATGACCTCCAACTTAGATTTCTGCTTCTTTCTGCAGAATTTGTAACCCAAACACATGGTATGGATTTAATTCCAAAGACAGGAGGACACAGAGAGAAGACTCAAGGGAGTTCACCATAAGAACTGCCTCAGTAGAAGGCAAGTGAAGACCCACATTTTAAATTAGCTTTATTCTAATGTCTAGGAACACAGCTTACAGCACCGGAAGTGAGGTTGTTTTGTCCTCGGTGATCGCCTAGCTTATCTTTGAAACAATAACAAAGAAATGGCTGTAAGGACCAGATCATCATTCCAAGTGGAGCTGAGCTGAGCTGCTGTGAGCATAGCTAATATCTGGGAGAGGTCTTAGAAACCATCAAATTCCCTGTTTTTCAATGATGCTACTGAGCAGTAAGAGATTAGCTCAGCGGTAAAGTGTTTGTCTAGCATGCACCAAACCCTGGGTGCTACCTCTATCACAACAAACAGACAAACAAGAACACGTCTGATTGACACTAAGGATGGTTGGGTATCTCTAACCAATGGGAAAATTCCGTACTGAATAAAGGACTGTGTTCTGATTGCTAAGGGCTATTGTTACACAGTTCCACAAACTGTATGTCTTGAACAACAGACAGTCATTGTTTCCCAGTCTGGAGTCCAAATCAAGGCATTAGCAGGGCAGTTTCCTGAGGTACAAGGAAAGGGCTGTTCTGTGTCCCCTTGGCTAGTTTTCTAGTGTCTCTGGTATTTCTTATCTTATAGAAGCATTGTTTTAATTTTTAATCTCTCCTTTCACACATGTGCACCTTGTTGTTGTTGTATTTTTGTTTATTTTTTTGTTTTGTTTGTTTGTTTGTTTGTTTTGAGTCAGGGTTCCTCTGTAGCCCTGGCTGTCCTAGAACTTGCTCTGTAGACCAGGCTGGCCTCAACTCTGCCTCTCAAGTGCTAGGATTAGAGGCATATTCCACCATCGCTCAGATGTTGTGCATCTTTTTTTATGCCCAAAGTCCATGTTATTATGGACCTCACCCATACTGGATTAGAGTCTACTCCAATGACTTCATCTTGACTCATGTCTGCAATGACTCTATTTCTGTATAAGGTTATATCTTGAGATACTGGGACTAGGATTTCAATGTATGAATTTGGTAGGTCACAATAGAGTCTATAACAGAAACCATCTATAATGTGCTTAGATCCTTACAGGAAGGCTGTAAGCTTGATGAGCTACATTCTACTGATGTGCCAGGCCCAGCAGGGCAGGCAGCAGAGACACATCCCACCAGAAGCATATGCATAGGTTAGGGTTCTCTGGAGCCACAGAACTTATGAAATAAATCTATTGGAATGACTTACAGGCAGTGGTTCAGCTACTTTAACAATGGCTAGCTGTGAATGTGAAGTTTAAGAATCTAGAGGTTGCTCAACGCCACAAAGCTGGTCTTCTGTATATGCTGAAGTCCCAAAAAAAATCGGCTCCAATGCCAGTGAAGGAGCGGATGTGCTAACAAGGCAAAGGCACTCAAATAAAAAGCAAAAGCTTCCTTCTTCTATGTTCTTATGTATACTTCCAGCAGAAGGTATGGCCCGTATTAAAAGTCTTCCCACCTCAAGATCCAAATTAAAGACTGGTGTCTTCCAGTCTCAAGATCCAGATCAAAGGTGTGGCTTCCTGCCTCAAAGCTCCAGACTAGAAGTGGATTCACCCACTTCAAACAAAGCAGAAAAAGTTTTACTGGTGTGTGTCCTCCGTTTCTGGATTGTAGTTCAAGTCAGATGTAGTCACGTTGACAACCGAGACTAGCCATTGCTCTGTGTGTGCATGGGCTCTAGAGCCTCACCAGGGTTGGGAGCTCAGCCCTATCTCTCCTACAGGTTAATAAATGTGGCAAGTTTTTCCTCCCTGTTTGTTCATCTCTAAGATGAAGTTGAAGCAGGTTTACAGTTTCAAAACCTCAAGAGCTCTGAGTACCAAAGGGGGGGGGTACTCATAACTTATTTGGGAGCAAAATATGTTCTGAAATGAGCACGCTTGATATGAAGGCCACTCTTGAATTGACACAGGTTTCCTATGTTCTATTTATGCAACACATACTTTTAGAGAAACGGTCATCTGTCTGAATACAGGACATGGTTACAGATGCTATGGGGTGCCGTGCCGCCAGCGATATGCACATTCTTTGACTTTTTTTTTCAGATCCTCAAATTCTGCCATGCCTGACTGACCCCCGGGATTTGAATTAGAGACTGTGGATTTTTCAGCCCATGTATTACCACCATGAGGTGTGCAGTTCGAATCCCGGAACCCTGGCTGGCTCACAAGGAAATAAAGGACAGAAACAATATACACGAACAATGAAGCTAGGAGCAGGTGGGATTCTCTAACAGCTGCAATGTGAAACCTCACAGTGTTTGTTAGGTACAGCACAGAGGAGGGCTTAGCTTCAGTAGGAGGTCTCAGGGTGAGCAGTCTCAGGCTACAAACACCTAAGAGGAGGAAGCACAATTGATTACACTGACCAATCATTCCTAAACACTTATTCAGACCTTTTTATTTGTTGGTTGGTTGGTTGAGTTTTTGGTTTTGGTTTTTTGTTTGTTTGGTTTGGGTTTGGGGGGTGTGTGTGGCAAACTTTATCGATGGTATTTGTCTTAGTCCAGGGTTTCTATTCATGCACAAAACATCATGACCAAGAAGCAAGTTGGGGAGGAAAGGGTTTATTCTGCTTACACTTCCACATTGCTGTTCATCACCAAAGGAAGTCAGGACTGGAACTCAAGTGGGTCAGAAAGCAGGAGCTGATGCAGAGGCCATGGAGGGATGTTATCTACTGGCTTGCTTCCCCTGGCTTGCTCAGCTGGCTTTCTTATAGAGCCCAAGACTACCAGCCCACAGATGGTACCACCCACAAGGGGCCTTCCCTCCTTTATCACTAATTGAGAAAATGCCTTACAGCTGGATCTCATGGAGGCATTTCCTCAAGGGAGGCTCCTTTCTCTGTGATAACTCCAGCTTGTGTCAAGTTGACACACAAACCCAGCCAGCACAGTATTCAAGAGAGTAGGGATGGCTCCCTAGGCCCCTCCTGTTATTATGGGGGTCTGGGATGGACACTGTGAGGGAGATGCTCCGTGTTGGGTGCTGAGTTGGGACAGGGACTCCTCAGCAACCAAGGGCCTCCCTCTTTCTCTCAGTGTCCTTGCTGGGGTGGGTGGTCCAGGGTCTCTTATTCCTTGGAGGCCATGTAGGCCGTGAGGTCCACGACCCTGTTGCTGTAGCTGTATTCATTGTCATACCAGGAAATGAGCTTTACCAAGTTGTCATTGAGAGCAGTGCCAGCCCCAGCATCAAAGGTGGAAGAGTGCGAGTTGCTGTTGAAGTAGCAGGAGAAAACCTGGCCCTCAGTGTAGCCCAGGATGCCCTTCAATGGGCCCTTGGATGTCTGCTTCATTGCTTTGAAAACGAGGCCTAGGATCACTTAGAGTCAAACCATTTGAGCCCTTAACAAAATCCACCTGCTCCAAACATGTACGTCACAATCTGGAGGAGAGGACAGCAGGACCCAGCTACGGTGCATGCTTGCTTTTACATGAAGATGAAGGTTTCGTTTAATTGAGGAATGTTAAGGAATGGCTGCCGAGAGCAGACCACAATCCTTTATCCCATAACCACTGTAGCCTCCAAGTAAGGGTCAGTGAGAGACAAGTGGAACCAGAGTGTGTGAAATCTGAGTGGGGATCCAAGTTTATCCTCACGGTGCGTCAGGTACCCTTTGTGTAGTAAGGCTTTGACAGAAGGAACAGTCCCACAAACGCAAACCTCTGGGTAGCAGTCAGTATCTGCCCCTTCCCTTCAGTGCAGTGCAGTTATGGATACCAAGAAAGGCCTCTGGGAGTCATCTTCCTAGCAGCACGATATGGAATGCAGGCTGACAAGGAGTCCCGATGATACTTTTTAGGGGAGCTTTTCCTCATCCCAGCCTCAACCTCTGCTCCTGGCTAAACCTGAAGTAATCTACCCTAACAATGGTTTAAGGCAGTGTGGTTCTTAACCTGTGGGTCATGACCCCTTTGGGGGTCAAGCAACTCTTTCACAGGGGTCACCTAGGACCACCTGCAAATCAGATATTTACATTAGGATTCGTAACAGTAGCTATAGTTACGAGATAGCAATGACAATAATTTTATGTTTAGGGCATCACCACAACATGAGGAACTGTGTAAAAGGGTCATAGAATTGGGAAGGCTGAGAATCATTGGTCTAAGGCCTGAGCCTTGAAATAGTGTTTCAAAAAAAGATGGGCAACAGTGGTATTCCAGAGCCCACTGCCAGATGGGAAACAGAGGTTGATTGAGATGGGTTCTTTTTGCTGTTGACTCCACGCAAAAGCTTCCGATTATGTCACAAAGGGTAGGGTCATGCGTCAGACAAGCAATGTAAGGCCTCTGGAGTGGGTGTGTGCTACAGGTGTCTTGTGTGTGCACACCCCAGGCCCACGCCTGTGCTGGGGTGACTACCAGCCTCCCATGCAAAAGTTCCAGCAAAACAGCTGGTGAGTGGGACTCTAAATGGATGTGATTTTCCTAGCACCATGACAACAAGACACCCTCAGAGCTAATGGCGACACTTCAGCCCTCATCTTTCTCTGCTGGTTCCTGCTTACACTTCATGTTTCTTAAAATACTTGCCTGACTGGCAATGTGGTGACTCACCTGTACCATCGCTGAACAGAGTCAAGTGGGAGGCACTTCCTTCTGCAGAGGAGTCAGGAGCCAGCCCAGCACCTAAAGCCTTTCATTCACATACGGTTCCTGTCAAGGGCCGGTGTTCTCACTCTCTGCCAAAGCAGTATGGATGTGTCAAGCTGCAGGGCTTGGAGTTCAAGGAAATTAGGCAGATTTGCCTAATATCTCCTCCTCATCTTCAGACCTGTGTGAGGCACTTGGGCCAAGTGCTGAAATACGAAATCTTGCATGTTCCTGGAATTCCATGAATTCTTAGTACTTAAATGATTTTAAAGTTCAGAACTTGGTGAATTGGAACTCACACAGTTTATAATGCTAAAGTAGTAAAAAGAAATATTTGCCAAGAATTTTACTGTCGACTACGATTGTGTCTGTGCACCTTATATCTACTTGAGTTCTGCAGTCTGTATATTGTGGTCTATACGCCCAGGAGTCAGATTCAAATCCTTGGTTCACTGATTATCAGATGGGTGACTTTAGTCAGGTTACTTTGTCTCCTGAAATGTTAATTTCCTTAACTTTTCACAATAGTGTCCTCCAAAATAAGTAAAATGAGAGACCATGCTCATGAAAGCACAATACTGGGGCAGGAGAAATGTCTCAGTGCTTTCTGCTTTTCCAGATGACCTGAGTTTGGTTCCCAGCACCCATATCAGGTGACTAACAATCACATGCAACTCCTGCTTCAGAATATCGGACAATCTCTTCTGGCTTTTATAAGCAGATAGACAGGCAGACATGTCGTATAAAAACAAGTCTTCTGGAGAAAAAAAAAGAAAGAAAAATTCAGGATAGAGCAAGGCCAATATACTCTCCTGTCTCTCTGGATCTTTCTCATAGTTTGGAGTGAGCACCATTTATGGCTATCCGGTGTTAACATCAGTACATTTACATATCTGGGTTTGCATAACTTTAGAACATAGTAAATAATTATTCAAGAAATAGCTGATCAGGACACATACCCTGAGACCGGTGCTGGCGAAAATCACAAGGAGTGATTTGGATGGTGTCTAAGTTAGGGTTACTATTTCTGTGATGAAACACCATTATCAAAACCAGCTTAGGAGGAAAGTGTTTATTTCACTCACAGTTCTGTATAACAGTTCATCATCAAAAGCAGTGAGGGCAGAAACTCAAACAAGGAAGGAACCTGAAGGCAGGAGATGATGCAGAGGTCATGGAGGAATGCTGCTTACTGGCTTGCTCCTTCTGGCTTACTCAGCCTGCTTTCTTATAGAAACCAGGACCACCAGCACAGGGATAGCCCCACCCACAATGGTCTAGATACACCCTACCAATCACTATTTAAGAAAATGCCCTATAGGCTTGCCTACCCCAGGATCTTACAGAGGTGTTTTCTCAGTTGAGGTTTCCTCTTCTCTGATGACTCTACCTTGTGTCAAATTGACATAAATTAGCCAGCTCAGATGGACTTCATAATTACAAAATCAAAGCCTCTAACTTTTGGAGACCTGTGGGTAGTTTCCTTCTGGAAGATTCATTGCAATTCTCTGTAATGTAAAAAGTTGTTCTAACTCCAGGGTACCAGCTGGTGACACTCTGGCAGCTGTTCACTCATTTTGCTGCAAGGCTCCTTTCTCATACCCTTCCTTCAGAAACATCCCATTTCCTCAGGTCAGGCTCAAGCTTCTGATGACTTCTGGATACCCTGCCCAGAGTTTTGTGTTTCTCTAAAACTTTAAGTGCTTCCTGGTTTCCTTTCTGTTATTCTACCTGCTTAGGTCTTTTGGTCCACCACGTGATACTAGAACGAGACAGGACTTGAGTCCAGTCACATCCCTCACCCCTCTATCCCACCCCCTTTTTTCTTTTTGGTTTTCTGAGATAGCATTTCTCTTTGAAGCCATGGCTGTCCCAGAACTCACTCTGTAGACCAGGCTGGCCTAGAACACAAAGAGATCTAGCTGCTTCCACATCTGCAGCCTGAGTGCTAAGTTCAAAGGTGTGAGTCACTACCACTGGCTGTACTTCACATCTTTCAGATGAATCTGTTTCAGTTGCTTTCCCATTTTGGTGAAGAGACACCAGGACCAAGGAGACTTACAGAAGAAGGCATTAATAGGGACTTACAGTTTCAGAGGGTGAGTCCATGCCCATCATGGTAGAGAGCATGACAGCAGGCAGGCACAGTGCTGGAGCAGTGTGACATCACCATCCAGACAAAGCAGAAATGGGAATGGATTTACCAACTACACATCTGATATAAGGTTAATATCTAAAATGATAGAAGGAGGAAGAGGATGAGGAAGAGGAGGAGGATGAGGAGGAAGAGGAGGAGGAGGAGGAGGAGGAGGAGGAGGAGGAGGAGAAGAAGAAGAAGAAGAAGAAGAAGAAGAAGAAGAAGAAGAGCAACAACAATAACCCTGTATATCAAGAAAACAAATAACCCAATTTAAAAATGGGGTACAGAACTAAACAAAGACTTCTCAAAAAAAAAAATAAATAAATAAAACACAAATGGATGAGAAACAAAGAAATGCCCAACATCCTTAGTATCAGGGAAATGCAAATCAAAACTACTCAGAGATTTTATCTTGGCCAGTGTACTGGCTGGTTTTGTGTCAACATGACACAAGCTGAAGTAATCACGGAGAAAGGCGTTTCAGTTGAGAAAATGCCTCCATGAGATCCAGCTGTAAGGCATTTTCTCAATTAGTGATATAGGGGGGGAGGGCCCCTTGTGGGTGGTACCATCTGTGGGCTGGTAGTCTTGGGCTCTATAAGAAAGCCAGCTGAGCAAGCCAGGAGAAGCAAGCAAGCCAGTAAGTAACATCCCTCCATGGCCTCTGCATCAGCTCCTGCTTCCTGACCTGCTTGAGTTCCAGTCCTGATTTCATTTAGTGATGAACAGCAATGTGGAAGTATAAGCTCAATAAACCCTTTCCTCTCCAACTTGCATCTTGGTCATAATGTTTGTGCAGGAATAGAAACCCCAACTAAGATAGCCAGATTGGCTAAGATCAATAAAACAAATGACAGCTCATACTGGCAAGGGTGTGGGGTAAGAAGAACACTCACCTGTTGCTGGTGGAAGTATAATCGTGTGCAGTTGGGAATAGCTCTACCTCAAGATCCAACTATAGTACTCCGGGACATACACCCAAAGGACTCTCCACTCTACTAAGACATTCATGCCCACTACTGCTCTATTCATAACAGCATGAAGTTAGAAACAGCTTAGATCTGTATCAGTGGGTGAATGTGTAATTAAAATGTGGTACCTTTATACAATGGAATATTGTTCTGCTGTTAAAAAATACTAAATTATGAAATTTGTAAGTAAATGGGTGGAGCTAAGAAAAGATCATCCTGAGTGAGGTAACCCAGACCCCCAAAGACAAATATGATATGTATAAGAGAATATCTTATATATGGATGTTAGCATTTAAGCCTTCAATAGATATGCTGCTATCAGTACAACCACAGAGATTATAGAGTATATTATAGGTATAAAGTAAGAAACTAGGATGGGGTAGGATCTCCCTAGAAAGAGCAGATAAAGTATATAGTTCAACAGAGGTGGGGATGGAGACTGAAAATCAACACATATCTCATTGAACATGGTGAAGTCAAGTTGGTATCTAACTAGAGCCTTCACTTGTACTGAATAGTATTCATGGTACTAGAAGATACTGTGCATTATACCTGAGGAGAAATGTAATTGACAATCCAGCTACAAACCCTGCCATCTATAATGATGATCTGCCTGCATAATACATTGGTGTAATAGTGACCAAAAGTTGTGGAAATCACCAACCAGTCTATGATTGGACTTAAGGTCCAGTCTATGAGAAGAGACCCATGTCTGATACTGTTTGAGTGTCCAAGAACCTGATCCTTGATAGGCTATGGACCTAAGGGAAAATCAATTGTTCTGGTAAGGGAAGACAGCAACAAAATGATTTCTAATGACTTCTGATATACTCATAGACCAGTATCTCACTTAGCCACCATCAGAGAAACTTCCTCTGGTAGAATATGGGAACTAACACAGAGACCCTTAACTGGACAATGTGCAGAGACATTGGAAGACTCGGTCCTAAAGGAGATGTCTTCATCAAACCCCTCCCCTCAGGATGCAGGAAAAATCTAAGGCTGGAGGGGGTGGATGATACCAAGTAAACTGTGCTTCTCAGACACGACAGGACTGATACATACATGAGCTCATAGAGACTGTGGCAGCATGCTTACAGCCTACACAAGTCCAAACCAGGTGAGGTCCCTGAGATAGATATGAACTCCCATCCCCAACCAAGAAGTTGTTTCCAATTTAAAAGGAAAAAAATAGTTTCTCCAAGGGAGTCTCTGGGTATACAAACCACACTTAAGGGTGGGCTCCATGGCCAGGAGAAGATGGCCATCATGAAGCAAACTCAAAGGTACACATTGCTTACTTTGGGCTTTAGTTCTCCTTACCAATCTTTTGTTTGTATACTATGGTGTTACGCCAGGGAAATGTTAGTGATCCCCAAACACACACAGGAGCCAATTGGATGCAACTCACAGCAGGGTCTTTATTCGAGCACACCCCCCCCCCCCCGCAAACACACCACTGTCACACAGAACAGTTTTCATGGTGGGGGAGCCCCAAATGACTATCAGGACAAGGCTCTATAGGAAGCAGCAAGCAGGGAGTCCATGTGCAAGCATCCTATTGGAAAGCTACTGTGGCCTATAACATAATTGGCTGGTGCTGGGCGTCGTATCATAAACTTAACTTCTGCTCCCCTCTGCGTTGGTGGTCGTTAGGCAGGGGTGGGCTCATAACCTGGGGTGCAGGTTTGTTGGGGAAATAACCTGGAGACACTGGTCTTGTTCGGGATTAGCCTAGAAACTGGAGCCAGGCTCAGGTTTGTTGAGGGGCAACTTGGAGACTAATGCTAGGTACCAGCCTGTTAGTTTACCTGAGTTCAAACTTAGGGCAGGTTCTCCAAAATGGAGTCTGAACTAAAAAGCGTTGGCTTCTCAATGGTTTCTAATTTTGTGTTTTTATGGATTTTGTGCGTATCTCTCTGTGTGTGTTTCTCATGCTCTTTCTTTGCTTCTTTTTCTTTTTTGTTTGTTCATTTAGTTTTATTATTTTTTAAAATTTGCTTGTTTTACTAGAGAGAGAGAAAGGAGGCATAGAGTTGAAGGATGAGAGGGAGGGAGGATCTGGGAGTAGACGAGGAAGGAGAAATTGTGATCAGAATATATTGATTTTTTTTTTTCAGTTAAAAAAAGGGAAAACCAGCAACAAATTCCCATTTGTTTCCCCATTGATCATGCAGACCTTACCTCCTAGTAAGATGCCTTCTATCCTGAAATTTTAGAGTGACTCTGGGGTAAAGAACCATCAACATAGAAAATGTCTAGGTGTCTAGTGCTAGACCTCTTCTTGATCTACCATTTAGCCCTGGCAAAAAACCTACTCTGTGTAATGCCTGGTGGCAAAGACACCTCCTTCTCCTGTCTTACTTGTCTGTGAGGGCTCTGCCACAGGGAATAGGGCAAAGGACAGCTCCCAATATTCTCAAAATCATCCTTCCTCTATCGTGGATACTCTGCCACTTGATGCTCTGCCACCTGGCTCTGTTTGGTGCATCTCTTCCAGAGAGGGGGAGTCTCCAAACCCCTATGGATTTGGCTTGTTGTTTCAGTAGGCATTGAATCCTAGTGGCAGCTCTGATTGCATAATCAAAGCAGACCAGACGAAGAAATGAAGACTAGAGATTTAAGTAACTCTTCTAAGATCTCTCAGCCCACAGATGACAGAGCGCTAAACCCAAGGTTAAGTCCTAATCCCATGACCTTCTTGATTCTCTCTGGCACACTGTCTCTGTTGTTCTGCACTAGATAACACATGAGGACTCACAATGATAGTCATTGCTTACTGTGCATCCTTTTCTTCTCCTCTGGGGTTTACATCTCCTTCTGCTTGGTTTCTTTGTTGGAAGTATGTACTAGGATAAAAAATGGGACTGTCGTTGCATCTCCTTCCCACCCATAACAGCTCTCCTCATGCACCTACTACATTTCCATGTTAGATGACAGAACAGGAATGTCTAGGGCATAGCAAGGATGTCTAAGGTGTAATCTTAGCCAGTGTTACTGGATTTGAGAAAATCACAGATTCCTTCACTTGATCTTGAAAGCACCAGTAACCTGGTTAGCCTATACCAATTCTTAGCTCCAACCTAGAGTCAACACATGGCCTTGAATTCCCTGTGGTCTTCTCCTTGTGTAGCTTGTTGCTCACTGAGGTGGTATCTACCCCTCTTATCCCATCCCAATGACATGGCATCTGTTCTTCTTGGTGTGCATTCTTAGTGGCCCCACCCTAACTGAATCAGTTCCACACATCAGATTTGAAAACTCTTTGGGGCTAGAGGAAAATGCATATCAGCTTGTCTTGCCTGAAGGGACCACTTCTCAGAACTCTGGAGTCCGGTGGCTGGCCACTTTCTTTGATGGGTAACACCAGGATGATGTAACACTAACCATAATTTTCAAGTGCTCATGTACCTGAGTATTCAGGCTGGACGGCTGGACTCTTTATAGCACTAAAGTGTGTGTGTGTGTGTGTGTGTGTGTGTGTGTGTGTATACCAAACAGCTGGAGTTATACAGAGTTGAAAGCTACTCACTGTGACACTGGGAACCCAACTCTAGTCCTGTGCAAGAGCAGCAAGTCTCTTAACTGTAGAGCCATCTCTCTGGGCCCAGGCTGGACTTCCTAAAGATCTTTTTGCATCATGGGAACCCCACCTCACTCTGCTGAACCTCTATTCTCTGCCTGCTCTTTCTCCAAAGCGCTCATCTCCATGTTGAGTTCTCTTTGTCTCACCGATAGGAAGCACTTTGAGAATTGAATCTGCCTTTCTTGAGCATGGTTGGTGTTCAGGAAGCACCTCTTCATATGGTGGCCAGAATACTGAGAGCTTTGAAAGTTGGTGCCAGAACCCACGTATCAAGGTGTTGAGAAGACCAGCAGTTCCTGTTTCTCAGATGCCAACTGCCACAAGGCTGCCAAAGAGGTTTTCCAAACTTCCTCCTCCGTCCTTCCAATTCCCAGAACCTCACTGGATTCTGTGGGGAAGGCAAAGCCCCGGGCAGTCTGTTATCAGGGCTAGTCTCTTAGGCCCACCCCCGCTGAACACTTGACTTCCTCCCGCAAGCCCTCAGAGTGGAGCTGTATGCGTGGGCTTCTCTTCCCTCATTCCCAGAAATGAGCCTGTCTTACTCACATCTCTATTGCTCAGCACAATGCAGGGCAGTTGTGAAGAATCTTATCAATATCTGATAAATATATTAAAACCTGGGATTCCACATGTCACAAAAGCCAGAGCTTCTGAATTCCATGGGCTGACTCCAAGGAGCTTATTTTCTCTTCTTGTGAGTAGTAATTTTTTAAAACAAGTTTTTCAATTCTCAAATTAAAAGCTTGGTACATTGTAGATTTCAAAATATTCCATATGCTATAACGCTCTTTCCAAAAGATACAGAATCAATTTTAGAGTGAAATTCACAAGAGTGTCTTTCTCTAGCTACCTTCTTTTCACTAATTAAACGAAAGACCACAAGAGTGTTTCAGATGTTAAAAACAAATGCTGTGGAGATGGCTCATTGGGTAGAGGTGTTTGCTTTGAAGTCCTGATGACCCGAGTTCATTGCCCGGAACCCATGTAACAAAGCCGGATGCAGTGCTAAGTAGTTGTAGTTGATTAATCCGCTCTACCTTTCTACCTTCCCAGCAGCAGCTGCGCCCATGGCGCCTTCTTCCTCCTCTCAAATACCCTTGCCCGGGAATCTTAGAGTCCCGCCTCTGCCTTTCTGCCCAGCCATTAGCCTTCGGCAACTTTATTCACCAAACAAAGCCAACTGGGGGCTGGGACCCTCAGAGTCTTGCATGCAGACGTGCGGGTTCCCATGTAATTTTGGGAGCCGAATTAACACAAGTAGCATTAGAACCAATCCACAACCGTGGTACATATCTGAAATCCCAGTACTCCTAATAGGAAGCATAGATTGGAGCATCCCCAAGAAGCTTGTTGGCCATCTAGCTGGAGCATACTGCAAGGTAGAAACAAAAAGACTTCTTTGCTTCAACAATGTGAAAGGCACATATAATCCTTGTAATGTGTTGCTGAAAGTAGCTTGCAAGTATTTTGTCGAGAAGTATTGTATCTAAGTTCGTCAAAGAAATTGGTCTGGAGTTTTGTTTTGTGTGTGTGAATCTTCATCTGGTTTTGGTATTAAAATAATACTGGCTTTGTAGGACAAATTTGGCAATGTCCTTTTGCTTTCTGTTTTGTGGAACAAAGAGAATGGACGTGGGGGTCTTTTAAAGTCTGATAGAATTCATCAGTGAAGCTCTCTGATTCTGGGCTTTTCTTTGAGAAAAAAAGCATTTGATTGTAGCTTTTTTCCTCATTGCTTATCTGGTTAAGTTCTTTATATTTTCTGGGTTTAATTTCAACAGGTGGCATGCATTTAGAAATTCTTCTATTTCTCCTATGTTAGCCAGCTTTTAGAATATAAGTTTTCATAGTAACTTCTAATAATGTTCCATATTTCTTTTCTTTAAAAAAAAGATTTATGTATGTGAATATACTATCGATCTCTTCCAAAACACCAGAAGAGGACATCAGATCCCATCGCAGATGGTTGTGAGCCACCATGTGGTTACTGGGAATTGAACTCCAGACCTCTAGAAGATCAGTTAGTTCTCTTAACCACTGAACCATCTCTCCAGAAATCTGTTGTACTGTTACCCTTTTGGTCTCTCATTTTATCCATTTGTGTCTTCTCCCTCCTTTTATTCAGATTGGCTAAGGGTTTGCCAATTTTTACTAATGTTTTCAAAGAACCAACTGTTTTGATTTTGGGTATTATTATTATTATTTGAGATAAACTTTCTTTGTATAGCCTGGTTGTCCTAGTCTACTAAGTAGACAAGGCTGGTCTTGAACTCACAGAGATCTGCCTGCTTCTGCCTTCCAAGTGCTGGGATTAAAGGTGTGTGCTTCTACTGCCTTGCGGGTGTTACTCCTTTAATTTAGATTTTATTAATTTTCCATTATATTTATTATGCTGTATACTATGCTAAATATTGGCTGCTTGGCCCCTCATACCTCCCCAGCATCTTGTGGTGGTTGTTTATTTGATATCTTTCAATTTTTTTAGCATGATCACTTATAAATGTTCCTATTAGGATTGTCTTGGCCGCACACCACAGGTCTGATAGAATGTATTTTCATTACCCCTTGTCTCTAGGAATTTTTCAATTCCCTCTGACTTCTTGGATGACCCATTGTTCTTTCAAAAATGTCTTATTTACTCTCTAAGAATGTTTGTGCTTCCTATAGTGTCTCTTATTGTTGACTTCTAGTTTCATTCCGTTGTGTTCTGATAGGACACACAGAATGGATTTCAAATTTTTCTATTTGTTGAGATTTGATTTGTGTCCTATGATATGATTGATTTTAGGGACGGTTCCATATACTGTTGAGAAACTGTGTTTTCCCTACCTGCTTGGGTGAAACATCATATACATCTCTGTCAAGTTCACTTGATCCTAATGTATTTTAGCGCTGATGTTTCTTTGTCTGTCTTTGATTTGAATGGCCTACCTTTTTACATGTGAGAGCAGAGTCTTGAAGTCTGTTACTATTAGTGTATCAGAACCTAAGTGGTCTTTTACATCTTTTTGTGGTTATTTTTGGAAATTAGGAGCTCTGATATTTGGTTCACAAGTGTGTATAACCATTATATCTTCTTGTTGAAATGTTCTTTTTTGTTAATATCTGGCATCCCCTTTTACATCTTTTAATTAATTTTGGTTTGATGTTTGTTGTGTCTGATATAAGGATATCCATACTTGGTTGTTTATATTGTCCATTTGCTTGGTAGTTTGTTTTCCATCCTTGATACAAAAATTTTGGGTATTTGTGATATGTAGGTATGTTTCTTGGAGATAATACATAGTTGGGTCTTTATATATAAAATCAAATTTGTGTGTGAGTATGTTGCCTGCATGTATATCTGGGTACCAGGTGCCTGCCTAGTGCTCTTAGAGGCCAGAAGACAGATCCCCTGTTGGACTTACAGACAGTTGTGAGCCTTCACGTGGGAGCTGGGAATCAAACCCAGAGGAAGAGCAGCCAGTGCTCTTAACCACTGAGACATCTCTCCATCCCTGGTTCTTGGTTCTTGTTTTGTGGATATTCTTTGCTTTTCTAAATTCAGTCTGTGAGCTGTTAGTCTGGAGTGTTTTTTGTTCATTTGTTTTGTTTTTGTGGTGAGTTGAGGCCATATATATTTAAGGTTATTGCAGAAAGGAACTTGCTATTCCTACCTTTGTTAGATGGTGTCTCATCTTGTTAGATTATTGACATTTATTTTTCTTCTCTCATATCAGCTTTGAGGGTTTTCTGAGGTGCTATGTTGGATACACATTGTTTCTTTCTCAGGTCTAGTTTGTTTATCTGTTGCCCTCATGGAGTGTACGCTTTCATGTATCCTTGTGGAAGTGGCTATCTTTTTTTCTTAAAGATTTATTTATTGATTTTACATATATGAGTACATTTTGCTGTCTTCAGACACACCAGAAGAGGGCACTGGATCCCATTACAGATGGTTTTGAGCCACCATGTGGTGGCTGGGAATTGAACTCAGGACCTCCAGAAGAACAGTCAGTGCTCTTAACCACTGAGCCATCTCTCCAACCCTGGCTATCTTTTTTTCTTCCTCCCTGTAAAGGATCACAAGAGTTCTCTGTTATGTTGGCTTGCCATAAATTATCTTAATTTTTTTGTGTGTGTGTTTTTTAAAATACCTTTATTTCTCCATCCATTTTTGAAAGTTAGTTTTTCAGAGTATAGCATTCTTGGTTCACAGTTATTTATTTACTTTCAGGCTTAAAATACATCATTCCATGCTTCTCTGAGTTTGGGGGCTGATGCAGAGAAGTCTGGGGTAATTCTGACTATTTCTGCCTTTATATGTGAGTTTGTATTTTTCTTTTTCTGCTTTTGGGATTATTTCTTTACTTTGTACCTTTGACATTCTGGCTATAATATGTGGTGGAGAGTTTCTTCTCTGGTCATGTTTGTTTGGAGTTCTACGGGCCTTGTGTTTGGATGCCTACTTCTTTCTGTAGATTTGGGGACTTTTCTGCTATAGTTTCATCAAACAGTCTGTCTTAGGATTTCTTTGCTGTGAAGAGACACTATGACCAAGACACTATGACCTTTTGTTATAAAGGCAAACATGTAATTGGGGCTGGCTTATAGTTTCTGAGGTGCAGTCCATTATCATCACGGAAGGAAGCATGGTAGTGTGCAGGCAGACATGATACTGGAGGAGCTGAAAGTTCTACATCTTGATTCAAAGACAGCCAGGAAAAGACTCACTTCTGCAGGCAGCCAGGAAGCGACTCTCTTCCACACTGGGTGGAACTTGAACATAAGACCTCAAAGCCCACCCCCACAGAGATGCACTTCCTCCAACAAGGCCAAGCCCACACCAACAAGGCCATATCTCCTAGTAGTGCCAACAATCCCATAGGCCAAGCATATTCAAACCACCACATAGTCTGTCATTCTATTTGATTTTTACCTCTGCTCCTCCCTTTACACAATGAATTCTCAGGTCTGGCCTCTTGAATGTATTCTGGGCTTCTTGGTAACTACATGCTTGCTTCCCTGAGGTCCACGAGTGTCCTCCATCATCTGTCCTCTGGGAAACCCTCCTTATGCTTCCCTCCACCAACTAATAGTCATTGCTAGACAGAGCAGGGCACCACCATTCAACAGTGTCTGAGCTCGCTCGTGAGAGCTGCTCAGTATTTTAATCTTATATGGGTGGATGTAGCACAATGGGTGAAGAGGAAGGCACATGGCCTGCACTGGTCCTCACAGTAGCCGCCCTGTGTGTGATTATTCCATGGGAACATCTGGTTTTTTTGACTGTCTTGGGTGCTTGGTCCATCTCTGATGTGAAAGTTTGAAGATGGTGAGCTTGTGGTCTAACCTCTAGTCTGAGGTAGTGCTCCCTGACTGGCTTGCCCTTTTCTGCATCCTTCTGAGTACAAGAGACTATCTAATCTCCTGTTGTGACCTCCTAGTAGCCCTGGTCTGAAGGGCTTGAAAGCCTTTTTGTACAGGATCACCTTTAGGCAAAGATCACCTTTGGCCATGCAGCTCAGACTTGGGTTTACATTTGGACAGAACCTAGGTTACACAGGAGCTTAGCATTGCTTGCAAGGTCCATAGTAGGATTTCTCTCTGCCTGATCAATACTGGGCTCATCTCTCATAGTTCTGGAATGAGGACGGGGATAAAAATCTTACTCTGTGTTTGTAATGAGTCATTACTTTTCCATTAGGATTATTATCCTTCTCTATAAACATTTGCCAGTTCCCAGTGTAAAAACGAAACAAAACCAGTAATAAAACAACTACACACAGAAAACAGACTCCACTTTCCCCATTGTGATGTTTCTTTCCTTGTCCAAACTCTCCTGAAACCCACTATGACTTCTCCTGGCTCAACTCTCCTTGCTTCTAACACAGCTGGGACTTGGTTTCTGCTCTCAGAGCTCCACGGAATGAATAAAACCAGAATTGCATAACTTAGCAGTGACTTCCTCATTGCTAAACTGAATGGACATTTCCCAGTACTCATTTGCTCGACATCACTGGCATTTCTCACTCACGACAACTTCCTCAACCTGGAGAAGGCTTTCGGGTGAAATGTGTGAGGCTGTTTTCCACCCTGATCTTCATTCCACTTCGTCTCCTCCTCAAAATGTCTCATTTGATCATTGAAGCAGAGATCTGTGAAGGTTCAGTTCTCCTGATTCTATGAGATACTCCCTCCATCCCCCACCCCTGAACTTTATGGTCATCTGGGCTCTTTCCCTATTTCAGAGACCACCTTCTGTTGAATATTCCCTATTGGACAACTCTAAGACTCTTATACTTGGTGTCTGTGATCCTAACCCATCTTGGAGACCTGCGTCTGGATATTCTACAGGCACATCCAAAACATGATCAAAGCCTGCGTCTTCCTGTCAGGTCAATTTAAATGTTTGTTATGTTTTAGTTGTTTGTTTGAGACAGAGTTTCTCTATGTATCAGAGCCCTGGCTGACCTGAACTTGCTTTGTAAACCAGGCTGGCCATGAGCTCACAGACATCCACCTGCCTCTGCCTCCCAAGTGCTGGGATTAAAGGTGTGTGCCACTGTACCTGGCCTTAAACGTTTTTTTGGGTTTGTTTGTTTGTTTTAAAACTAATGATCACAGTAAATGGTATCACTATATATGAAGTTGCATAAGGCAGAAAGGAAATCCCCTTTCATCCCCACTTTCCCCCTTTTTCTTTGCCCTCTGTAGTAAAACCTTGCACTGGTGCCTAAGGTATCTGTAAGGTATCTGCCCAAAGTGTGGCGGAATGAACTACTGGGGTTCCAAACATCAGGCCTCTTAATTTAAGCCTGAAACTTGGTATCATTTTACCTTCCGAAGCTTCTCACTCCTTTTTCATTTACGTGAGGAAGTCCATGATCTTTATCTTCAACCATCTATGATTCCACATGCTGACACTTCATACAAGCATCCACTTCCTGCCTTTCCTCCTTCTTCAGCCTGTTCCACCCAGGGAAGCTGGAACCACCATGCTGAGCACAGTCCCTGCAGCAGAGAGGTGCCCGGGTGTGAAGAACAATGAACTGGAGAGAGGGGGTAACAGGAAGGAATTGGTTCCTCCTTTGCCTAGGAGATCCTGCAAGGCTCTTTCCCTAATCACCCTCCCTTTGAAGCACCTCTCCTCTTGTTCTCCTACTGCTGTGATTGTTTCCCTCTTCAGAACATTGCTCAGATATTTGAGTGCCTTTCACCAGCAGGCCTTGTGCTAAACGATGGGTACCTCATCTCATGGGAATGCCAGGACTCCAGGGGCTAGGTTCCATTTTAATCTCCCTTCCACAGAACAGGAAATTAGATTTCACTAAAGACTTTCAGCTGGTGTTGTTCGGTTAATCATCAGGTCAAACCATTCTACTCTGTGCCCAAGTTCAGAGCCGCTGTGGTTACAAACCCTGATGTATCGATCGTTCTCACGTGCTTTGAGTGCATGGTCTCTAGAGATCAGATAAATAGCCCGGAAACAGTCACCGACATACCAGTAAGATCTGTATCTGGTACTAGCTTGCAGAATACAAAGCCATAGCTTTAAATCTTAGCTTCCTAAGATGTAAAAGAGAGGCATTATGTTGTTTGTCTCTAAAGAGCCTGTGCCTTTAACACTGGCTGTCCTCCAGCAGGGCAGTGTCCCTAGTATGCTGTCAAGAAACCTGAAGGACAGTAGGACCCAGTAAGCTCTGTTCTCCATGGGCCCCTAACTGCCTCGCCCTTGAGGCCCTGGAGCCTTCCTCCGCTGTCCTCACGCATGTGCTAGTAGCCCACCCCATAGCCTTCCATCTGGCCTCAGCATGGTCTGAGAAAGTCATCGCTCTCAGCAGGGATAGGGTTCATCCTGCCAAGAACCCTCAGGCTCTTGAGGGAGGCGCCCGGCACTGTTAGCAAGCCTCTGTCTGGCCTCTGGGAAAGCTGCTCCCGTGCTAGAGAGCATGTTCCCCTCCTCCACGCAGCTGTGCACTGGACCACTGGACGTGCAGGGCAGCACAGGAGAGGCCAGTCCTCCCCTCCTATCACGGAGGCAAACGTTCTCCAGGCCTCAAGGCACAGCCTGGGAAAGAAACGAGAGCCAGGACCCTGCTGTCTCAGAAAGCTAGAAAGAAGTTTCCTCTCAAAACTGATACTGCTGATTAAAATGAATACTTTTAAGGTCACCAAAGGCATTTATCCTGGCTGGGGGTCTCTAATGGACGCATGGAGTTCGGATAACCTTATGCTAAGCCCCTGAAAGGTGCCTGCAGAGTGGCAGACCCTTCGTTACTGCTTGGGGTGAAAGTGAAGATCTGGGAACCTTTTTAAATTTTAATATAAAATTTTTTTAAATTTAATTTTATTTTTTTGCAGTGTCTGAAACAGGCCAGGTGACAAGAGAGGGGAGAGAGTTTTTTTCCTTACCCATTGTACCCATCTACTCGCAAAGTCTCTGTGCAGAACTGAAGCATTTTATTTATTGAACTAGGAAAGGAAAAGGATGCTAAGTGAAAAGTTTCCTAAATAGTGACAATAAATGAGGTATCAACGTTCTGAATTTGTGCATCTTGGCACCATGGACTCTCCCTTCCCTTATGAAGCCCCATCTGTAAGTCAGCTCTGCTTCTGGGAAAGAGTCCCTGGAGGCCGGGCAGTGGTGGCGCATGCCTTTAATCCCAGCACTTGGGAGGGAGAGCCAGGCGGATTTCTGAGTTCGAGGCCAGCCTGGTCTACAGAGTGAGTTCCAGGACAGCCAGGGCTACACAGAGAAACCCTGTCTTGAAAAACAAACAAACAAACAAAAAAAAGAAAGAGTCCCTGGAGACCAGGCTGAAGCACAGCGCCTGCGCAGAGGTATCCTTGATTGTGTCAAGGGTATTCTGTTGCGATTTCAATCACTCCATCTTTAAACAGAGCTTTTCACCCATGGTAAGTTTGAAAAGGGGGAAGGTCCCGGATCTTTGGGCAGAATGGACCCCAGCCTGTGTTTTCTGTCAACAGATAAGAAAGAAGCAGAGCTTCCTACATTGTAGATCCTACATCATAGAGGAGAAGCTCCCTAGAAAGATTGTGAGCAGCATGGGAAATCTCTGCGGACATCAATTTATTTCTCACCACCCAGCTTACTTTGATTTGTTTTTAACTAATTTCATTTTCCTCCTAAATCTTAAAATATCTGGAAAAAGAGACAATGAAAATCATTTTAAAAGTTAAACGAGGTACAAGGGAGACTTGCTTATGTGAGCATGAACAGTTTTTATTTAATGTGAGGATTATGGGGGTTGTAGACCCCCAAACTTCGCCAGAAAGGAAGGCTACCCTGGAAAATCTTCACTCAATATGTCGTTTGTAAGATTTACTAGATCAGAATAAGGGCTAGGGTGGGGATATGTAGGATGCATGAGAAGCAAGGTTTAGAAGCTTCAATATGCCTCATCCATGACTAACTGTTCCACAATGAGAGGAAAGTAATCCTTGCCTCCTGCCAAGGTAACAGGAACTGGCTGCCGTGGCAAGGAATCCCTATCCCAGGATCCACAGCGTCATAGGGTCCAGCTCAGCTCTTAGGTATCTACCCGTCCAGTCAGCAGGCAGGTGAAAAGATGGTTTCCTGAAGGTGACCGTAGAATCCAGAGGTTTTTCCTCAGCACAGATCTCGGTCTCTGTATTATCTGCTCGTCAGTTATTTCTAGTCATGTGAGAGAAGATTCCCAAATTACTATTATTATGTTTGGTTTGTTTTTCAAATGTAGGACTTCCTGTTCAAATGGATGCAAACCCAGGAACACTTTTGGAGCACTATAAAGAAAAGGGAGTGGGGCCATCCACAGGTACCCAGGGGCCAACTCCACCAATGGTCCTAATTCTACCTGGGACACGCAGCACATCTCAAATGTGGGTTAGTGATTCCTATCCCTAACCCTTTTCCCTGGCTTCTGAGGGGATTAGGTCTCACAGGAGACGAGCCTATCAACAATCTGCCATGGTATTCTAGGAGAGTTCATTTTTATTTTTAAAAAGCAAGATCTAAACTATATGAGAGCTTTTCTTTTCTTTTTGGTAATAGAGTAAAAGAGAAAGTTCCGGAAGTAGCAATTTAATTCGTATCTAATTTCAGCAAAATAATTGCAGACTGCTTCCAGCTTGAATGAGCAGTGAGGTGAGGCTCCCATAGTTGCTTATTTTAGTAGCTCTCCCTCAGGATGAATGCTAGCTATTTTCAGTTGCATGTGGGAAAACCATGGGCACTGCCAAGCGGTGGCAAGTTGGCAATGTGTGTGATCTGTCAACCAGATTCCACTCAGATTCTTTTCTTATTGCAGTTGGCATATGACCCCCCCCTTTTTTTCCTTTATTCAGTTTAGGGTCCTGTTTACCTCTTTCTCTGTCTTCCTACTTTCCGGACTATCTCTACCCACACAGGTGCCTTTTTTGGGGCTATTTCATAATAAAAGTGTGAGTGCCAAGTGGGTTGTATGAAATCCTTAGCAAGATGTGTGAAATGAAGCACACTGCTCCTAGGGGCTCATAGGAACCAGCGTGTATCCATCAACAAACACTAGCTAATACACAGTAAAATCATACATTTCTCTCCGTAGTTTATACAGAATGGGGTGAGGCTGAGATGAGCCCTTAAATGGCTCCTGGCACATGGACTGCACAGGCTCACAGCCTCTCAAATGCCTCCTCACCCCAGCCATCCTTTGTGCAGCTTCCTCCTGAATGGGATGCCTCACTGGATGAGGTGAGCTATCATATGGATAGATCTGTGTGGTAAGAAGCTGATGTTTATAACCAAGCACATGTGGTTGGCTGGGAAGGTGATCCTCACTCAGTAGAACTGTAAGTTGACTTTTGCTCTGACACCTCATCCTGAGCCAGATGATCACTAATCAACAGCTGGATTTCAGAAACACAGAAATTATGAGGTAATAGTCTTAAGCTCTTCAGTTTGGGGGTGATTTGTAGCAATAGACAATTGATACAGTGTAGTCCCTCCAAGTGTGATCGGATACTGAGTCCACCAGAACGCTAAGCTCACCTGCCTCAGACTCTGTATTGCTCCTTTTGACCATGTCTTTTCCTCAGATGTCTTTTTTTTTTTTTTAAAAGATTTATTTACTTATTTATTTTATATGAGTACACTTTCGCTGTCTTCAGACACACCAGAAGAGGGCATTGGATCCCATTACAGATGGTTGTGAGCCACCATGTGGTTGCTGGGAATTGAACTCAGGACCTCTGGAAGAGCAGTCAGTGCTTTTAACCACTGAGCCATCTCTCCAGTCCTCTCAGATGTCTTTATAGGAGTTTTTCTTCTGTCTGAAATGAACAGCTTTTTTCTTCTCCAGAGAACAGATTCTGTCCTTGCATCTGGCTCAAATGTGTCCTCTGAAGAACCTCTCAGTATGGGGCACTACTATGTTTCGTTTGGGGTCTTAATGGCCCTTTGCCTCTGCCTACACTGAACACAGTTGCCTACACTGTACTATTTTTTATTGTTAGATGCCTTAGTCTGTATTGTATTATTGTCACAAAGTACTTGTATCTGGGTACTTTATAAAGAAATAAATTGACTTATCCACAGTTTGAGAGGTTTGAGAACATAGTACCAGCATTAGCACATGACGAACCACATTGACAGCATTCGTTTTGACAGCCTGCAGTTCCTGGGGGGCAGACAGCTACATCAGCTCCTGTGCTCTGCTGTCTAGTATAACGCCATGTTAGGACACCATTCCTGGAATAGGTCAACGATTATTTTCCAAAACAAGGATGCTAGGTAGAAAGGAGCATCTGGTAACCTGTCCCACACCCATGTCGCATGCTTGAAGCCTTTGGGGGAAGCCTCTTTGGTTAACTGGGCAATTCATCGTTTTGAACACTGAACTACAGAGGTAGCCTGAAGGGCTGTAAAGCCCTCCCAATCTGATGTTGGCCCCTCAGTTAATGTTTGAAGGTCGGCACTTCTATAATCTGACTTGACATCATTTCAGTCTGTAACCTTGGAGTTGAAGTAGCCCAGGCAGCACAAACACTCCTGCCCTTCATTTTTTAGAGAAAGCCTGAAAGAAAATATGACAGCATCCATAGTAACAAGCTTATGCATTGTAACAAGCTCAATGGACGTCTTGAGGCACAAACTGAAAGCAATGAAGGCCGTGTCTAGGTGGTCTAGGACCTGAAGGCAAGGGCTCACTGGAAGGCTATTGCAGAACATGTAGGTGTGAACCACACTGGCAGTCTGCCTGTTCTGTCAGCCAACATTGGTTCTTTTCCTAGTGCACACCCACCTGTAGTAAACAGCTTCCAAAACAGCTTAACAACACTTGCTAGGACCCTCCCCAGGCCTTTCTCCACAGAGCAGTCAGGGCAGTCTTTCTGAAACACACACTGCATCTTACTGCCTGTCTAGTTCAGCACTCACTGTGTCCTATGTACAGGCTGGTACATCCCCTTACCATCTTTGCTGTCTACCTCTGGTTACACTTCCATCCTTCATGACCTTGAGGACACAGGTCCTGTCCCACTTCAGAGGATAGACATTGTCTTCAGGGCCTAGTTAATCCTACTGTTCCTCTAGATTTCATCTTACTCATTCCTCAAAGGCGTCCCAGGCTTCCCCTATCAAACAGTCCACACTTCTCCACACACCACGCATGCATTCACACATTGGAAGTTTTTCTAATTTGTGTGGATATTTGACTAAGATTGTCTTTTCTAGTTTGTAAGTCCCACGAAGACAGGAGCCACAGGGGTCTTTGATGACTCTGTATTCTGTATGTCGTAGTGTGACCTGGTAAAAGGCAGACATTTCATTAATAGTTGTTGAATGAATGAATTTCATGTGTTATTGAGGACACATAAGAGGAACCATAAAAATGCAGAATCAGTAAAAGTTTAATGGAACTGTCCTGGTTAGATTCTGAGGAACGTCAGTTTAGAAAATGCCTTTATATGTAGGCAAGTCTGTGGGGCATTTTCTTGATTGATGGTTGATGTGGGAGGGCCCCGCTCACTGTGGCAGCACCATATCTAAGCAGGTGGTCCTGGGGTTTATAAGAAAGCTGACTAAGGAAGCCAGGAGGAGCAAGCCAGTTAGCAGCTTCTAAGCAGTTCCTGCCTCCAAGTTCCTGCTTTGATTTCCTGTCCTGATTTCCCTTGTGATGGATGGAGAGAGGGCGTGTGGGTGGCTACATGGGAGTGCAAGCCAAATAAATCCTTTCTTTCTGGAGAGACTTATTTTACTGTCACCACCTCTTCTCCTCTTTCTCCCTGTGCCCCCCCCTTCCACAGCAATTGAAAGTAAAGCTGGGACACCGAAGGCTGTGGTACTTTGAATGAGAGTTGCCTCGTGGGCTAATATATTTGAAGATATAATGCCCAGTTGGTAGACTTGTTTGGGAAGGGTTAGGATGACAGAAGAGGCGTGTCACTAGGGACAGCTTTGAGGTTTCAAACTAGGGCCATTCTAAGACTATCTCTTTCTCTGTCTGCTGCCTACCTATGGATCAGAATGTAAGCTCTCAGCTCCTGCTCCAGCAGCCTGCCTGCCTGCCTGCTGCCATGCTCCCTACCTTCATGTTCATGGACTCTAACCCTCGGAAATTGTAAGCCCCAAATAAAAATGCTTTCTTTAATAAGTGGCCTCAGTCATGGTATTTTACCCCGGCAATAGGAAAGTAACTAAGACACAGGGTAACTAGAAGAACACTATTTTAAAACAGCAGTAGGAGGTCTGTCAGCAGAGGTTAAGTTCAAAATCTGAAGAAGGAACCACTTTTACCGTTAGAAAAAACCTCCCATTGACAGAGGCTAACCTTAGGACAAACCAAGGGTTTCAGGCCAACTCCAGAGTCATCATGTCTGCTTCCAACAGCCACCTCCTGCACAAGCTTACCAGGCCTCCACATGTGGGGACTACAGTGCTCCCCTGAAGGGGAGAAAAGGTTGAATGGGAGCAGGTCTTCCAGGCCCCCTTTCTCAGGGCACCAGGATTCCCATTGCTGCTATCTGCACAGTCCTGGAAGCCTTTATCCCACATAGCACCTGTTCTTGCCTAGTCTCTGGAGAGAGCCATTCTCTGGAGAGAGAGGCATGTGGTGACCACCACTGCTGTTCCTGCCCCTATTGGTATGATATGGCACCCAGCAGAGGGCGATTTAATTTCCTCCAAGTGTGGAAGATTTTTTCAGGTGGCCTCTGATGGGATAATAATCAGCCGGCCTCCCCTCTCCCTTTATGTCCCACTTTTCCTTGATTGCCATCTCTCTTAGAAGTTTTGTAATGGCAAATACTCTTTTCTTATCTGTTAAAATATATCTAAAAGTATAGTGCTGGCTAATTGGTGTCTGTTCCCAATTCTGTTTCTCAAGGGGACCCGAGAGGATTAGCGAAGATGAACATTCACCCAACTTGAGTGTCAGTGAGAGAGGAACACAACACCTCAGGCCCAGGAAACAGGTCAGCTTGTCCGGGCTCTGTGCAGTGCAGTCATCCTCCTGCATTGGATGTCTCACTATTAAGTTAGCACTGACTCCACCCTCTCTGCATTAACTCTTGCCAAGAGCCAGGAGTCTAGAACATCAATCTTGTTTTTCCTCCAGCATTTCCGACACCAGTAATAACACCATTACCCTTAACGACTAAAGTCTGTATTCTGGACACAGAACACTTTGGAGTCATTGAAATGTTTATCCTTCCTTTCTAGGTCTTCCATATCTGGGAATCAGCAATGCAGAAAATGGAATTCAAGAAGAAAACAAAAACCGAAATGAGGCTTGAAACGAGCAAAGCAGTGCAGAGGGCTGGCAAGAGCCGGAGCAGGAAGAGCATGCAGATTGTCATCTAAGGGAGCTCACAGCAAAACTGGCCGCCCCTTAGCAACATATGCAAAGCTGACACAGAACACTCCGACTTGGGGAGGGATGAAAATACTCGGTGACATCAGAGGTTCCTAGCACAGCCAGGGCATTCTAGAGGTGTGTGGTGTCAGGACAGCCTGTGCTGGCCTCATTTATCTACCTGAGTCATTTGAACAAAGCACTCGCTGGCTTAGCTTTGTTGTGACTAGAATTTGGAACCAATCCCCTGGCTCTGCCCTCATGGTTTTTGCTTCTGCAGCACTGCGTGGGTCTGTAGGGACACAGACTGAATCCTGTGGCAATCAAGGATAGACTGTTCCTTCTCTGGGCCACAGGCTTCCCTAGGAAGGAACCTTGGCCAAGTGTTTGTGTGTCTCCAGAACCAACTATAGCCTCTGGCAACCAGCAGGTTCTCGTGAATAAATGACAAATCACAGAGACACATTCTGGGAAACACAGGGCTTTTGTGGTGGCAGCACGTTCAATAGCAGAGCTCTGTTGTGGGACTCTAAGAATAATTTTCATGTCCTGGGAAAAGTGTCTGGAGCTGATTGCACACGGGAAAGTGCCGTGGGGATTAGGGTTGTCACAGGCAGATGGAAGGCCTCAGAAAAACACACCAAAATGGAGGTATTCATTTTAGGGAGGCAGCAGGCTACCCAAGGCGCTAGCATTCTTATTCTCCAAGAAGAGGCCATGTTTGAAAACAAGGGCTACGGAAGGTCTCAAGAAGCCTTCTTCAGACTTCGCTGAGACGCCCTCGGTGAACTCCCACGTATTCCTCGGCCTTTCCACTAGGGGGCAGACAGAGGCCGGAGAACATCCCAGGCAGGAGGCCAGTCCCTCACACAGCAACCAGACTCACATTATTAACACACTAGGCTATGCACAAGGCTAGGCCTCTCTCCTCCGGCCTGTCACAGTCTCATTGATATTGCACGGTTTGCCTGTGACATCAGACCCCGAAAAGTGTGATAACCAAACTGTACGGCTCAGGGTGAATGTCAATAAATAGAATAAAAGAATTAAAAAAAAAAAAAAAAAAAAGATCCCTGATGTTTTTCTTGCCACATTGGTTTGGGGATCCTCCAGTATCCTGAGCAATCATGATGTCTCTGAATTCAGTGACTCCTCATAATGAGAAGATAACTGGAAAACTGCGTTTGGCCTCTTCCTTGACCTCTTTCTTTAAAGCAGCAACGTGGTTCCCATACAAGTCTCTGTTTCCTTCTGAGACCCCATTCTATTCTATAAGCCTTTGTGTACCAACACACAGAAGGAAATATTTCAAGGGAAATCTATTTTTTAATAACTCCCACATGTCTTAAAAGTCATTTCCTCCTAAGACATTCAGGGCAATCAGGGCCCCTTAATTGACTTAATTTTTATTCTTAATCCTCAAGGGTCGAGGAAAAACAACACAACTATCTTCCTGTTCCTATTATTCTCTCATAAATTGTTGGGTGCCTAGGATTACCTCTGAAAGAACCTACAATGAGCCTAAAGGAATACACATTTGTTGGGCCAGATCCCAGACTCAAAGATCCCTGAAGATGTGAGTCACTCATTCAAATTCGGAGGGTCTGAAAGTCCCTCACCCGTTTGCTGAGGGCGTTGGCTTAGAACTGGCTCCATGATTGCTAGCATTAATAGAAATGTATGTCAAAACAATGTCTTGTGACTTTTAATGAATTGTATCTTTAATTGTGCTGAGAAAAAAAGCAAGCAAATTACATGAGCTTACTTACAGGGAAGGATCAGCCTGTCCTTAAAACATGAATTTCTGGTGGAATCAAAATTCTTACGCAAATCACTTCAAGCCACCCCTGATTTTTTTTTAAATGTTATCCCTGATTTCATGCTGATAGTATCCCAGCTCAGAAATATCTTATAAAGACAGAGACTGACATCAAGCTGCTTTCAGGGTTGGCAGAATGATCTTAAGAATTACCTAAAAATGTGCTGATTTTAAATGATTCGTTCGTCTAAAGTCATTTGATTTTCAATTAAAATAAAATAAACAGGCGTGGATATATTTGGACACAGATGTTGCAGTGGCTTCCAGATTCCTTTGTTTAAAGGTGTTTTCTGACTGACAGGATGTGTGGAGATGTTCATCTGATTGGGTATTCAGGCTTACAAAGGAAGTAATTACAGGGCCAGAGGAGGACTCGCCCTCCCTCATCTAAATTCCCTTCCATATATCAACAGAGTTTGACCTTGATTTTTTTAGATGTAAGTAAAGGACACTAGATGTAATTCAAATAAAGCAAATTTTCAAATACCCCAAGGAATCTGGAATCAGAGATGACAGGCCTGAAGGACGAAAGCCTGAAGGGGTAACGGGTTCTCCAGTCTTCCCCGCGGATGTGTCTTCTCTTTCTATTGAGCTAAGATATTTTTGTCTTCTTTCCAGGGAACATTTGTTTGCCTGGTCCTCTGGAAAACGCCCAAATGCTGGCTTCCCCTTTCCCTCCTTCTCTCTTGCTCCCTCTCTCTCCCCTCCCTTCTTCGCTCTAAGCCCTTCTGGGTTTTGAGTCTTCCCACTAACATTTGCACCAAGGCAGCCTCTGTGGTCATGAGGTGACCTCCAACCTTCCTCTCCTTTCTTGGAGGGCAGAGGCCCTCCCTTCTGCCCCTGACAAAGCACTTTCAGTCAACTCTTGGGTTTCTTCATGGTTGATTAAACTGTCTGTGTTTATTCAGGACCCTTCTCTTCTTTCTGTGTCCGGCCGCTGACCTTTCTGTTGCTTCATTGTCAGAGGAGAAAGCTCACGGGGCAGTCAGTCCGAATGCTTGTTAGCAGCCCTGGAAAATAGCTAGGCCACTGAAATTATTAGCACATCTTCAAAGGCAGTGGCTTTTCACCTGTGTATCTGCTGCTGCGGCTGAAGCCAGAGGCGCATGAAGAGAGGAAAAAAAAAAAAACATTAGGTAGCTTGGGAGTAAGGGTCGCTGTGTCCTTCTGGAACCGAACGGATGCTGATCATCTTGCCATTAATGTCCTCGCGGCTTCCTGTAGTGTGAGGTTCTGAATGATGATTGATCAGACTTTTGTCGCTTGGAACGAGGAATGAAAAAGAAAGGGCCGCTCAGAGAGTTTTGTTGAGTAGCCAAAGACCAGCCAGGAAGGACGCTTTGAGCCAGAACTCCCTGCCTGCGGCAGGCCCACTCCTCCCCATCCATGGAAATTCTTGTCAGTAGGATGGCTGACCCCTGCTGTAACCCTGCCCTGGGCTCCTGGGCAGGCACAGATCCCAGCAGGGCCATCAGCTGGCTAAAGCCCAATCTTCATGTGGTTCCACCACATGAAGCATCTCTTCTTTTTCTAAACATTGTGACTGGCACCTGCTGTACCTCTCTCTCCAAAAGGCACTTTTGTATTCTGCTTCTTTGTGCATGAATTCCACCATCCTGGCTTGGCTGCCAGCGCTCAGAGTGGGAATATGCTGTCTTTATCTTCCAGTGCCTGGAAGCACGGGTTGCATATCTGAGTGAGAGAGTAAGTGGATAATGGAGGTGCGCATGGACACTCTTCCAGTCTTTCTCTTACATTCCTTTAATGTCACCTAGTCCCCTGTGATAACTCTACTCCCCCCCTCCCCCATTGTCCCTCATCATGCTCGGCTCCTGGGGTGCACAGGACTTGGGTTCATTTACTTCTTCTTTTAGTTATGTGTCTATATCACCTTTCTACCTCTGCCCAGTCATGGCTGCCCATCTCAGAAGGTCAGCTTTCAGGGGATTGGGATTTCACTTAATGCCTTTCACCACTGGAAGTGACACAGAGAGGCTAGATACCCAGTGGATTTCAGACTCGTCAAAGGGAATCACTAGGACTCATCATCATCATCATCATCATCACCAACTTCAGGCTGGCCTCAAACTTTCTATGTAAGTCCAGCATGGTCTCAAACCCCTGGCTCTCCTGCTTTTCTGCCTTTCCTGTGCCGGGATTACAGACAAGTACTGCTGTCATTCCTGGCTAGTACATTAAGTTGTGATGGCCGAGGACTCCGTGCAGGTTTTCAAGTTCCTCTTGCTCTGTTCTGGTTATTTCTGTTTAGTCAGCAGCAGCTGGGCTGTTGAGAGGCTAAGGCTTGCTCTAGGCAAGGCTTCTTAAACTTCAGCGCTTTGACATTTGTAGTCTGGGCTGTGGCTTGTAGGTTTACAACATTCCTTATCTCTAGCTTCTAAATTCCAGTAGCAACCCCCATCTGTGGCAGCTGAGACCTGCTCTAGTCATTGACAAAAGTCCCTAGAGTCCAAGTAAAGACAGACTGATGGCTTCCAGGGATGCAGTTGGAAGCCGCAGCCATGGAGTGGGGGTGGGGAAGGGATGACCCTCAGAACCAGAGGGCTTTCTTCCCTAGGAGATTTTCCTTTTAGACATTTACTCATTGGTGTGTGGAGGTCAGAAGACAACTTGAGGGAGTCACTTGTCTCTTTCCACCATTGGGCTGTAGGATTAAACTCGGGACTTCAGGCTTGGTGGCAAGCGCCCTTACCCACTGAGCCGTTTTGCTGACTCTTGGTTTTGTTTTTTAATGTAAACAGTATGCTGCTCTGTCCTAGCCAGTTTGAGGGAGAAAGTCTCTCTAAGTGGACTTAAGTTATATAGTATTTTAGCACTCTGCTTTAATTTTCCTCCTGGGGCCATTTTTTTTTTTTTCTTTAAAGTTGCTGCTCCTGGGTTGGATCCTTTGGTCTGGGGCTTGGACTCATCTTGTTTCAGGAACCCTGTGGCTTACTGAGAACTCTACAAGGAACAGGATGGTCCACAGGAAGAGGAAACAGCCGGGCAACTCCTGTGTTCAAGACAATATTTGGGGTTTCCTTCCTCCACTATCTTGACCTAGGAACTAGATTTTTACCCTCTTCTTCCCGGAGGATTCATAGATGTTTGGGAACAATAATCAGATAATCTGAACTCACACGACACCTGGCTGCAAACCAGATGTTACAGTACTGATTCTCCCCAGAGCTCTTGCTGGGCTCTGGCAGGCAGCACGGAATGTGGCCCAGAGTGCACACAGAGCCCCCAGGCCAGCAGGCTCCAGTCTCTGGTCAATGTCTGGCCCTTTCTGCCTGTCTCAGCTGCCACAGGGATGACCCTGTGGCCTGGGCTAGGTCTGGCTGGGGGCAGGGAAAAGAAGACAGAGTTAAAGACTTGCACAGTCTTCAGAATCATTTGTATTGCTGCTTCCATGGAATGCCAGTGTCCGGGGGGCAGAGCACCCTTGTCCCTCCCTACTGGGCACCTTCCATTCTTGGAAGGGAGAACAAGAGACTGCCATGCCCAGGCAGAGGTGGAATCAGGACAGAGGGTATGGTGCAGTCTCTGGAGATAGTCTCTCCAGACTTTGAAAACCCTGTCGAAATAACTTGTCCCCAGAGATGGGAGCCTCTTCATGGCTGATCGGGCTGAGCCTCTCCGGCTGGATCTTGTTCTTGGGCTCCCTGGGCTGCTCTCCCTGTGGACTCCTCTCCTTTGTCATCCCATGCTCATATGAATGCCCACCCACCTGAGTGCTTGCTTAGCTTTGAAAGCCTGCTGACTCCACAGGTTTTTCCCCAACAGAAGCTACAGTTCCTTGCTGCCTCTGAGTGCTGACCAAGGGCCCAGAGTTCTCCAAAGGCCTCCTTTCTTTAGGGCTATTTTTCTTAGCTTGTAGCTGCAGCTGACAGATAGTTTTGTAGATAGAACTGCCTTTGGGAAGCTCAGATTTCCTACTCATGAGATGGGAAAAGAAATGCCGTGAACTTACGTTTGCAGCTAATACGTGGGAGAACCGTTTTTTCTGTGAATGGCTAAGGTACCTGGTGTTGTTTGTGACTCTTGTCCATCCTTTGGGGTCACTTCTGAGGGCTTCTCTGCTGGGCTGGCAGCTGATATTCAGGGTAAGGAAATGCCTTGGCTCCACCTGCTTTTGTGTCACAATCAAGTGGGGGCAATAAGCTAACCACACTGAGTGTTCCTTTTGTCACTTGAGTCATTTGTACTCCCATTGCTGGGACTTTGTCAGAGAATCCTTTGTCACTTTGAAAGTGTTATTTCTTAGGAAATAAAAGAACAGTATGATCACAGTTGGTGCTGCCGGTAAGTTCTATTCCGTGAGGCACATCTGCTGTCACAGAAAAATATGAATCTGATCAGTGTGTTAGGAAGCCTGTGACTATACCAGGGCCATCTTCTTTGTCCCCAAACACCATGGTACCTACATGTCAAAAACTTGTTCTTTAGGAGCTATTGTGTTGGGGAAACAGGATGAACAGTGCTTATGTGGTTCTAGTTGCCTTTAAAAAGGGAAGAGGTAGAGAGGCCTGCGCATGTGTGTGTGTGTGTGTGTGTGTGTGTGTGTGTGTGTGACTGATCTGCTTCTTTGGCCAGAGACTATCCAGATTTTCTGAACTATGGCTCTCTGTTGAACCCCAAGGCAATGCTGGACTCACTTCGGTTACCTGTGCAGCTACAGAAGCTTTCTAGCCTCGCTGTTTTCTCTACCCTTAGCAAGAGCACCCTCAGAAGCATAAAAAGGTCAGGGTCCTGGACGTGGCATCTTTGTACTGCACCTTGAGAGCCAATGTGAAGTAGCTTTCTGGATTCCTAACTTCACTTAGAGTGAGTGTGTGTGTACTTCATACTTCAGGGATATGTGTGCTATTAGATTGATTTGATTATGGGCGTGAGTGTTTGGTTTGCTCCAGTCTTAAAAAGAACATGAAAACTGTCACACGTACATCAAATGTCATGAGGTAATTCCCTCAAACCCTTAGATGGTTTCTGGACTGAATCACGTCATCCCAAAAGGTGCTGACATGGCACATCCCTGCCCCCTTCAGAACATGAATTTATTTGGAGACAGGGGTCTTCAAAGATACAATTAATTGAGCTTAGATAACTTATTTGTGGGATGAAGAAGGGGCCCTAATCTGATATGACCGGTGTCTTTACACAAACGGAGATCAGGAGCAGACATGGACACAGGAGGAACAGGTGAGGCAGAGTGCCCAAGATTCTCAACAAACATCAGAATTGGGTTTAGAGTCCTAGAGCAGATAATTCACCCTGGGGGAAGCCACCCTCCCCCCAACCCCCTTGATTTTGGATTTCTGGTTCCCAGGACTCATGTACACTGTCACTGCTTTAGGCTTCCCAGCTTGTGACTCACCATTCTTCTCTCCTGCTGGGACTGCTCTGAGAAACACTGGAGTTTGAAGGTGTTTGATTTTAGAATCTGATTGACCCAGGGTTGGTTCTGGTCAGGCTGCCTGCCTCCAAGGTCAGGTGTCCTTAGCCAAGGACGGGACCTGGAGACATGGTAGAATCTCAAAGGATAGTGCTTACGATCATCTTTTCCTTTCTGGGGCACTTTCTTTTTCTAAGAGATGAGTGGCTCAGGGTGGGGAGAGGTAAGATGACTTCAGTTTCAATATGAGCTTGTGTGTAGCTGGGTCCAGGCCAGGCCACCTGACTGCACACCTCCAGTGTGGTCCTTTCTATTCTCCTTGCATCTCCATCTTAGCAATTCTGCGCATGCTGTTTCCCATGCAGGAGAGTAAAGGAAGCACAGCAGTTGAGCCTGCAGCCCGTGCTCTTTGTAACCTCTGCTAAGAGGTCTTTGCTGTTCAAATGCTCTTGCACAACCCAGAGGGCTTCCTTACCAAAGGAAATACCGTTTCTTTATTCTTAATCTTACTTACCGAGAAGCAGCCAACTTTACATGTTCTTGACATGTAATTGTTCACACGAAGCGACTGTTGTCTCACAGACTGGTTTTGCAACACTCCTTGCAGGAAAACAGGGTCTTCTAAGAAGGAGCCAAGCAGAGTCAGAGGGCTATACAGTAGAGTGCTGGCTGGAAAGGCTGTCCCAAAGGAAGTCATGCTGTGTTAATGATAGCAAGGCATCGGTGACAAAGAATTTGAACGTGAGTTGGTGGTGACTGGCCATGTGGCCAAAATGGCCAGGAGGACTAGCTATTTTTAGAAGCAGTTTGCAGATTTAGGAATGTTGCTTCAGTTACGACTCAGTAAGTAAGACCAAGAACTAGACTCCAACCTACATAGGTTTTCCCATCCTGGAAAAGTCAGGAAATGTTGTATGAGATGGAATACCATTGGCAGAGAGGAAACTACAGGTTGAGTTTATTGAATGCAAAGAGCGCCAGACTCTAGGGCCCCAGCGGGCTGGTAGGGTCTGTCCTGTCAGTCATGAGTCCCAAATAGTTTCTCATCTTTTCTCAGCCTCTGTTTCCTCAAAAATGCAGTTCCCACCCACAGCTGCCTGAGTTGCTGGAGATGGTTTCCTATTCAGGGACTCAAGTCTCTATGTAAATTGATGTATGAATAGAAGATATTAATATGAAAACTGAGCATAGTGACAGAAATACCTAAGCATCTGTAACTTTTAGCGTTGTTTGTAACTTGAGGGAATTTCACTACGTTCTAATTAAACAGTACCTTTTGGGGAAAATGAACAACAGCTTTGGTCCTTTATATCCTGTATTAGTTTTTCTATGTAGTGGGAAAGCAAACCCTAGTAGTTGCAAAGGAGCTCAGAGCGGCTCAGCTTACAGCACTAGACAGGGTTAGTTTTTCTTTTACCAGCAGTCATCACTACAAATGTCCCTTTCTGACGACGGATGAGCTTTCTTTGATGATTTGACTTTACAATGGGGTCGAAATGATAAGGGATTTTAAATTTTGATCTTTTCCCAGACACCGAGGAACCCAGCTCCCAGTCAGCCATGCTGTTACCACAAGGATGCTCTACAGTGCCCAGTGATGGACAGTCAAATGTCACATCTGTTGGCTAGCAGAGTCCCTTGAAGGATCAGTCTGAGAAGGGGGTGCTCTTGGGATCACTTTTTCTGAGAACAAAGAAACAAGTCCATGAGAGAACAAAACCTTGGGATAACAGGGGTCCTTAGCCTTTGGCAAGTCGTGCCAAAGTCCCACAAGTGCTAGGAAGTCTGGAGAGGATACAAGGAGCTAGGAGGTTTGGGAGATGCAATGGGAGCTAATTTAAAGGAAGGCACAACGGTCTCCATGTTTTAACAAAGCCACACAGGGAGAGTTGTATATTTGCCTCAAGTGTAAGCACTCAATAACTTCCTTTCTGAAGCCCATGGCCAGGGGCCTGAATGTCTTCAGGGAGGCCTGGGCTTTTAGGAGGAAGGAGGAAGCTGCCAGCCACTGTTGTGTCCCTCTGAAGTGTTATCTCCAAGAATATCATGATCTGTCCCCAGAAGCCATGCTCAGGCACGGTCTTACAGCTTGTTTCTTCTTGATTATAAGAAGTCACCTTTCTTCTGAGCAGAGAGGAACGATCTCTAGCTTGGGCACAATATGAGCAAATGATTGCTGGCAGCTGTAAAAGGATCTCGTGAAGCATTTATGTTAACCCACAAAAAGGAACTGGCTTTTGCACAGCTGGCTTTTCTGTTGTTTGTTTGTTGCAGGTAAAAAGCTGCCAGAGTCACTTACGGTACCAGGGCTCAGGCTGGCTTTAGGAAATGGGCAGTCAAGGCCTTGGGATCACCACATCCTGGTTCCTCCTCCATCTCAGGTCCCTGTGAAAGGAAAGCCAAGTCATACTCCAGGGCGATGTTTACAGAGGAAGGGGCATGCTCACTTCCCATCATAAATCAGGGTGGTCCCAAGGGAGGGAACCTGGCTTTGTTCTGCGTGTACTTGGTGCTAGAGTGAACCAAATGATACACACACAAGGGTGTGGGCATGGAAGGGTCCATTTCTGACGTGAAGAAGGAAGTCCTCTAAAATCAAGGCAGAGATTCTGAACTGGGGGAGAAGGAGGAGGTCACCAGGGAACCCATATTTAGATAAATCTGGAAGGGGGTGTTTTTAAAGGTTAATGTCAGCCAGGATCCCCGAGGAGATTCACTGCCTGCTCCAACCCCGGGAAAGGACCTGCTCCACGTAAAGCTTGAGCTTCGTAAAACATTCCCACTTGCCCTGGAGTCCCCAGAGAGATGCTCGCTGCCAGGGAAGTCAAACTTCTGATTCCAGGTCAGCTTTCTGCTTCGAGATCTTGCCAGCTTGAATCCTTCAACTGCTTAACCATGACATTTTAGACTTAAATCATGTACCCACCTCAACACTATCCTCTCAAGAACTGAGCAATCAAATCTGGGCAGAACCTCTGGGGCAATAGTTGCTCTGCTACTCTCAAATATGGAAACCTCCATCCACCCAGCAAATGCATGAGACTGAAAAACAATGTAAGTAGTTTATGCTCTGTCTCAAGTGTGCAGAAATATAGTTGCTTCCCATGTGCACGGTGATGCCAAGGCCTATCTGGATAGACTAGACAGGCTGAAGTGACTAGACAGGCTGAAGTGACTAGACAGGCTGAAGTGACTAGACAGGCTGAAGT
>JADRCH010000009.1:23215459-23243696 GCA_019843965.1 Rhynchomys soricoides
AGCAGCAGCAGCAGCAGCAAACACACCCAAGAGGAATAACAGCAGGAAATAATCAAACTCGGGGCTGAAATCAATCAATTAGAAACAAAGAAAACAATACAAAGAATCAATGAAACCAAGAGCTGGCTTCTTTGAGAAAATGGAAATGAAAGACAAACCTTTAGCCAAACTAACTAAAAGACAGGAGACACTATACAAATAAACAAAATCAGAAATGAAAAGGAAGATATAACAACAGACATTGAGAAAATTTAAAGAATCATTAGGTCTTACTTCAAAAGCCTGTACTCCACAAAATTGGAAAATCAAAACAAAATGGATGATTTTCTAGACAGATACCACTTACCAAAATTAAATCAAGATCAGGTAAACTACTTAAACTGTCCTATAACCCTTAAGGAAATAAAAGCAACCCAACCAAATCTCCCAACCAAAAGAAGTACAGGACCAGATGGTTTTAGTGTAGAATTCTACCAGACTTTCAAAGAAGAGCTAATATCAATAATCCTCAAACCATTCCACAAAATAGAAACAGAAGGAACACTGCTAAACTCATTCTACGAAGCCAGTCACTCTGATGCCTAAGCCACACAAAGACTCAACAAAGAAAAAAGTTTAGGACCAATTTCTTGTATGAACACTGATATGAAAATATTCCATAAAATACTCAGAAACTGAATCCAGGAGCACATCAAAAACATCATCCACCATGAACAAGCAGGCTTCATCCTAGTGATACAAGGATGGTTCAATATATAAAAATCTATCAACATAATCCACTATATAAAGAAACTAAAAGAAAAAAATCACATGATCATCTCATTGGATACTGAAAAAGCCTTTGACAAAATCCAACACCCCTTCATGATAAAGGTTTTGAAGAGATCAGTGATTCAAGGCAAATATCTAAACATATTTTTAAAAATCACATGCAGCAAGCCAATAGCCAACATCAAATTAAATGGAGAGAAACTTAGAGCAATTCCACTAAAATCAAGGACAAGGCAAAGCTGCCCACTCTCTCCCTATCTATTCAATATAGTACTTGAAGTTCTAACCAGAGCAATAAGAATACAAAAGGAGAACAAGTGGATACAAATTGGAAAGGAAGGAGTCAAAGTATAGATATTTGCAGGTGTTATAGTTTACATAAATGACCCCAACAATTCTACCAGAGAACTCCTATAGCTGATAAACACCAAAATGGTTTATCCAGCAAAGTGGATGGATAAAAAATTAACTCAAAAAAGAAAACAAAACAGTAACCCTCCTTTATACAAACAATAAACAGGCTGTAAAATAGATTAGGGAAGAAATATCTTGGTGTAGCTCTAACCAGGCAAGTGAAAGACCTGTATGACAAGAACTTCAAGTCTCTGAAGAGAGAAATTGAGGAAGATCTCAGAAGGTGGAAAGATCTCCCATGCTCATGGATCGGCAGGATTAACAAAGTGAAAATAGACATCTTACCAAAAGTAATCTACAGATTCAATGTATTCCCACCAAAATTCCAACACAATTCTTTGCAGATCTTGAAAGACCAATTCTTAACTTCATATGGAAATTTTAAAAGGACCCAGGTTAGCTAAAACTATCCTGAATAATAAAAGAACTTCTGGAGGTATCACCATCCCTGATGTCAAGCTGTACAACAAAGCAATAGTAATCAAAACTGCATGGTATTGGTATAGGAACAGAGAGGTTGATTACTAGAATCAAATCAAAGACCCTGGATTAAACCCATACACCTATGGACACTTTATTTTTGACAAGGCAAAACCATACAATGGAAAAATGAAAGCATCTTCAATCAATGGTGCTGGTCTAACTGAAAGTCTACATGTAGAAGAATGCAAATAGATCCATATTTATCACACTGCACAAAACTCAAGTCCCAGTGGATCAAAGGTCTCAATATAAAACCAGATACACTAAACCTAATGGAAGAGAAGGTGGGGAATGGCCTTAAAGGCATTGGTACAGGAGACAACTTCCTGAACAGAACACCGATGGCTCAGGCTGTAAGATGAACAATTGACAAATGGGACCTCATGAAACTGAGAAGCTTCTGTAAGACAAAGGGCACCGTCAATAGAACAAAACAGTGACCTACAGATTGGGAAAGAATCTTCACCAAATCTACATCTAACAGAGGACTTATATCCAAAATATATAAAGAACTAAATAAATTAGACATTAACAATCCAAATAACCCAAATAAAAAAATGGGGTACAGAGCTAAACAGAGAATCTTGAATGGCTGAGAAGCACTTAAAGAAATGTCCACTGTCCTTAGTCATCAGGGAAATCAAAATGACCCTGAGATTCCACATCAGAAGTGATAGCACATGCTCACAAGGATGCAGAGCTAGGGGAACACTCCTCCATTGCTGGAGGGAGTGCAAACTTGTACAACCCCTTTGGAAATCAATTTGGTGGTTTCTCAGAAAACTGGGAGTAGTTCCACCTCAAGACCCAGCTACACCTGGGCATATACCCAAAAGGTAGCCCACTACACCACAGGAACACTTGTTCGGCTATGTTTATAGCAGCTTTATTGGTAATAGCCAGAAGCTGGAAACAACCTAGATGTCCCTCAACTGAAGAACTGATAAAGAAAATGTGGTATATCTACACAATCCATTGTGTATTCAGCTATTATTATAAATTATTATAATATTATTATAATACTATTCAGCTATTAAAAACAAAGTCATCACGAATTTTGCAAGCAAATGGATGGAACTTGAGAATATCATCCTGAGTGAGGTAACCCAGAGCCAGAAAGACACGCATAGTAGGTATTCACTTATAGGTGAACATTAGCCATAAAGTGCAGGACAATCACTCATGATACAATCCACAGACCCAAAGACACCAGGTAATATGGAGGTCCCAAGGAAGGATGCTTGAGTCTCACTCAGAAGGGGAAACTAAATAGTCATTGAAGGTGGATAGAGAGAGGAAACTGAGGGGAGGATATGGGGGGGAGGGGTTGTTGATCAGGTGTGAGCAGAAGTGGGGCAGAAGAGGGTTGGGAGTGAGAATGGAAATCTGTGGGGGCATCTTTAGTGACTAACTGGAGCCCCAGTTTGGAGGAGGATACAGAGACCTTAGCTGAGATTTCTATCAGAGGGGGGATACTGAGACTGAAGTAGCTACCTTCTGTAACCAGGAAGGACTTCCAGAGGAAGGAAGGGAACATCAATCCACCTACAAAACCTTTAACCCCAAATTCGTCTTGCTTACAAGATGTGCAGAATAAAGATGGGGCAGAGACTGAGAGAATTGCCAACCAATGACTGTCCCAACCTAAGATCCATGCCATGTGAGAGAGCCAACCCCTGACACTATTAATGATACCCTGCTATACTTGTAGACAGGAACCTATGAGCATAACTGTCTCCTGAGAGGCTTCATCCATCAGCAGATAGAGGCAGATGCAGAGACCCATATCCAAACATCAAGTGGAGCCAGGGGAGTCTTGTAGAAAAGTGGGGGATAGAAGTGCAAGAAGAAGGGTCAAGGACACCCCAAGGAGCTCCACAGAGAATCCTGGGCCACCAACCAGGGAGTATGTAGGAGCTGGACCTACGCCCGCTACACATTTGTAGCAAATGAGCAGCTTGGTCTTTGTGTAGGTTCTGTATGTAACAAGAAGTGCAGGGGCTGTCTCAGTCTCTGTTCCCTGAGATTGAATCCCCTTTCCTCTACCTGCACTGTCTGGTTGAGCCTCAGTGGGAGAGGATGTGCCCAGTCCTGCTGGGACCTGATATCCCAGGGTGTGGTGGTACTCTTAGGGAGAGAGATTTGTGGGATTGGGTGGGACTGGGAAGAGAGGAGGGAGGGAAACTCTAATTGGGATGGAAAGTAAGTAAAAATTTAATTTAATTTAAAAATAAAATAATAAATGCAAATAAACGAACAGAACATCTGGGCACGGCAGCTGTAGTGTCATGGTGCATCGCACAGTAGGCCCTTCTTCCCAAACAGCTTTACTTGCAAATGTTCATTGCAATGAGTGGGCTGTGGTGGGGGTGGGAGCAGTGGTGGTAGTGGAGTGGAGTGGGGGTCTTTCTTCTGGCTACCCTAGGGCTATGGGGCCCAGGCGATTATCTCTAAAAAAGCAGATGCAGTAAAAGCAAGAGGCTGGCTTCTGCCTCCATTAGAGTGCATCACACAGCTATGGGTGAGCACCCAGGACAGCCCAAGGCTCTTCCTACTGTACAGTATCTGTACCTCACTCCTGTCTTCCCCCAGTCTTCCACACATCCTTGGCATGTCATCTGAAGATCTCCCGTGACATCACTTCCTTCTGAAGACCGAGTGCCTGCCTGTGCTCCTGAGCATTCACTGGGGCTCCTCTTTCCCAGCCCTGTTGTCTTGAGAGAACTCTCCTGCCTGCCCCCATTTTCCTCACTTGTGTCTCTCCCCTGCTGGCCCCGAGCTTCTGGAAGATGGAGCCATTACTAAAGGCCATCAATCCCCCATAAGCCCTTACAGTTGTGTAAGGTTTAAGTGAATCGGAAAAAGTTGGCATTTCCCTCATACTCCACCCATGCAGACACGTATAGCAATACCACAAATTTCCTGGCTGCTGTGTGTGAGCTGGGGGACCTTAAGTCACTGTTTCTCAGCCTTGGCACCTGACTTCTGGACTAGGCAGTTCTTGGCTGTTCTCTGCTTTGTAAGGTGTTTAACAGCATTCCTGACCTCTCCCCAAAATAGGTCAGTAGCACCTTCTCCTCCCAAGACTCTTGTAATAGCTGCACACATGGCGACTAGAACTGCCCCTGGTGGAGAACCACTGACGCAGGAGCGTAAGAGAACTGAGACTGCCCAGTGACGGTTCCATAAATGTTCCCCTTACATAATTCATTTTAATGTAATGTAAAGTATTAACTCACACCTTCTGGCCAAATATTTCACCCCAATAGTGCTTCCTGTCAAATGCTATAAGGGAAAGGGAGCGGGGGTAAAGGGAACAGGGTACGGTCTCACACCCTTTGAAAGAATATCTTGTCTGGGAGGCTGTAATCTTAAGGACGATACTAATAACTGTCTGGGGTCACACCAAGAAAACCACAGGAAAGAAAATTAAAAAGAAGCCGACATGAGGGATACATATTTTAGATAACCCATGGTGTTGTGCACATTTGAGTCATATTTATAATCTCAGAAACACTTCCTGCACCATTGAGAAACTGCTCCGTACCCTTCAAACCAGGAACGTTGTCTCACAAAGCTTTTTCCTCTGGCTTATTCCTCGGGGGCTCACTGCTGGTGAGCTGTATCAGTAGGACTAGGAACATTTCCCTCCAGATCACAGGATCTTTACTAACTTTTATGATAGAAAAAAATATTTAAATAGTGTAATGACACATTTGAGACACCGGGAAGCCATACATGGAGGTAGCAGGATTGGGCTTAATGGGGCTAGGGCATGGAGGGAGGGTGGTACCCAAACCACTCACTCAGGAAAACACATGGAAAGTGACTTCTTAGGGTGCTGTGAGCCCTGGTGCTGTGGCATTCCCTGATACAAATGGCTCTGGTGTGCAGGGAGGTAGTTCCCAGTATCATTACCCAGGTATCCTTGGCTGGGGCCATCCTTCAGCCACAGAGCATCCTTCTAGCAGACAGAGCTATGATGAAACACAGTTGTTCAAACGTGGAAAATGGTGTTTGAGAAAAACCACCTTCCTCAATTTCCTTTGACGCTGTTACTCTCTGTCATGTCAGGGAGCTGAGCCCAGGTGACGGCCAAGAGGCAGTGGTAGATTCACAGTCCAGGGCCTGGGGGAACTGAAGGATTGGTTGTTGCCCCACTCTCCTCAACCCCTGCAGTGACGCAATAAAAGATCGATTTCTGAGGCGGTGGCTGAGGCATTATGCATTAACGGCTCCATGGGGATTTTCATTTTGCATATCGCATTGACAGTTGAAACTGGAGCTGTTACATAAAGCATTCACTCAACGTCTTTCTGAGACTCTTTCTCAACACATCATCCACATGCTAGAACACAGAGGCCTTCAGATCCACGGGGAAAGTTGAGTGAAGGGCCAGGGATTTGTGTGTAACAGGTGAAGTCAAGACACGAGAAGGACCGTCATGGCTGCTGAGACAGAAGGCTTGCTGGTCTAGCAGTAACCCAGCATGGCGGCACTCTCATGGACCAGCTGGCAGCACAGTCAGATTTGGGGAGACAGCTGGGGACTACTGATAAGAAAATCAAAGATTTGCAACAACAAGGAGGTTGTTGTTCCTACATGTGTCTCTCTAACACCAGAAAAGGTAAATGCTTCAGGAGGTGAAGTGGGACTCTGTAGGTTGGTCTTGTCAGACAGGAGTTATCATCACATGGGCAAGAATGAACGCTAAGAATGCCAGTCTCTGCCATGACGCGCAGATTCTGTTGGAAGAAGTACTTTCCGTGTTGGCTTTGTTCTTCTAAACACAAAGTCCACAAAACAGGCTTCAAAGGAGATTTGGAACCTGGCCAGAAGCCACTTCAAGCAAGTCTCTGACAGCCGTGAGTCCCACTCACCAGCCCTCGTTTTTCCCTTGGGTCACAATACAATGACCTCACAGAATAGTTGGAAGAATGAGTTTAAACAGGGGCCATTAGGTCTGAACGGACTTCAAGAGGGTCTGTGAAGCCTGGCACTTTCAGGAAGCACTTGTATGTGTTTATGTGTGTCCTCTTGAGGAGGGGCTAGGTTCTGCCTTCTACTGTAATTTCAAAGAACATTGGCACTTTTACAAGGTTAAAAATCACTGCTTGGGACCACGTGAAGATGATACATAACATCCAGTTAAACTATGGCCAGCAAGAACTTTGGAAGCAAAAGGAACACAGAGGAGCACTAGCTGTGTGTGAGACACACAGGAAAAAAAAAATAGGATATGTGACTTTTGGCCCTCTGTAGCAAACAGCGGTTTTTGGACATGACCTTAAATGAAATCAGTAGTTGATATTGAGAGGATAAACAGCACACCTGACTGGTCAGAAGACTTTAAAAGCCATGTAAAAGCAGATGGTAGAAACAGCCGGCTGGCTGCAGTGGTTGGAAGGTGTGTGGTACGCAGTGTGTGGATGAGCTGGTACAGGGAGAGCATTCAAGGGGAGGGAAGGATGGACAGGGGCAAGAACTTTCCTGCTTGGTCTATGACCCCCACCCTCACCCATAGGACTGAGGATACTGGAGGAAGCTGGGCTCAGGAGCAGACCCTCAGTCATGCTCCATCCTGTATGTACATGTGCATGAACTGTTCTTGGTTCTAACATCTTTAGGCAGGAGGCTCTTCATTCTTGCTGTGAGACTTACATGGCCTCTCCTACTTCCATCACCAAACTCCTTCAGGCTGGGCCTCGTGGGACCACACCCCCAAATCTTACAGAAGACAAAACAGTGGAAAGCAAGAACAAATTTGGTGGGGGAGGGGAATGTGTAAGTTGTAGGAGAACTTTGCTGATGCCTTTATACTTTTCTGACGACATGGGTGGGGCCACCATAACCCTTGCGCTGGAAAGGACTCCTTGAGCTCTGCCTAGGGTTTGGTTCCACTGACTTACAGGCTACCAGTCCCCAGATGGATCACGAAGGTCATTCATAAATGCTGTCTCTTCAGAGATAATTGCTTTAATTTGTGATTCCTAAATTTTATGCAGATACAATCAAGCTTATGTGTGTGGGTGGGTGGGTGGGTGTGTGGGTGTAATGTTTGGGACTATTTTATGGTCCTGTATCTGCCCTCTGCTACCTGAAGCACACACATTCTGCAGCATTTGCCCCTTGCGGTCAGCTGGTCTTCTCACACATCTCACTGTCAAACCAGCCTTCTTCCCCACCCTCCTATCCTTCACTTTCACCACGTAGGGAATGAGAACCATTATTGGGCTAATTCATTGTATCGCCAATGCACGCTGTACAGGAATCAATCATCTTCCGTTTCTGCTTAACCCGGCACATCTACACGATCACCGCCCTCCCTGTATGAAGCTGACTGATGTTAAAAAATTCTTGACGTGAAATCCTTTCTGAAAGGTATTTCTATCAATTGCAACTGCTAAGAATTTCTTTTAAGTCTGTGAGAAGCTTCATTCACACTCAGGACTATAAAGCCCTTATGCTTTCTATGTTTCTTGAACTGTCCAAAGGTAGAGAGATTCAGTTCACTCACAGTCCGTGCTTAAGACAAATGCCCTCTCCAATGCTATCTTTCACAAGGCAACAATCCATTTACAGGAGAGAAAAACAACTCCCAGGACCAGAGATCCTCCAGCTAGAGAGAATAAACCCAACTTTTGCTTTCTTCATTAGTTTTAGCATGTTTTTTTTTCCCTCTGCTGCTTCACTTCAGAAAAGACAGATAATTACTACCTTTATGAGTCAGACTCATCGCTCAGCACCTGCTAGAAAATTGAAAAATATTTCCCCATGTCACACTACAGAGTGACGCTCATTGTCTTCACACGGCTGCTGGCATTCACGAGTTTGCCAAAATGACTACACTGGAGGCTCTAAAAGCAAGAGGGATAATGAAAAACAATGACTGAAGACATTGCCAAATGCCAGCACATAAAGATAGTAACATGAACTTGATAAACCTGGGCTTTCATGACTTTTAAATTGTTCAGAGGTTAATAAAGGAGATTCTGTTTATCTCCAGCACAACAAAGTAACAGCTGCAGGAAGTTCTGAGTGGTTTTCCTGGTTTGTTTTTTTAAATACTGTCATTTCACTATCCGGCATGGAGTTCATTCTGGGCTGTGTTTCTTAGTAAAGGAGAATCAATGTGCTCAGTATCACTGGCCTAAGCTTGAAAGGAAGACTCATGTTCTGATACAATACTCTTCAGCATGTAAAAAGGCAAGGGGTGGTAATGAAGCTTCTTGCCCAATTGCCATGTAAAGTAATAAAGATCAAAATATTATTGATCTACAGATGGCAAGTGAATGCTTGATACCTCTCCAAGCCAAGCAAAAGATGTTTCAACATTTTCAGTGATCTCTGCTGAATCTACACAGTAACGTCAAGTGTGTTTCGGTACAAGACCAACGTCCGGCTTCTCTGAAATGGAAAACACAGGTGCCACAATACTTCAAGGACAGTCACACGGATATACCCAGTCCAGCTGGCTGGTTCAATTCCCAGGCTGTGGTGTAGTCCTTGAAGAGAAAAAGAAAAAGGGCAGCATGCCTTCGGCTATGGCGCTAGGAGGTGATTTGTATTTTAGAGGACCTGGCTTTACTTTTTGGTGGGTGGTGATGGTTATATCCCCTCTCAGTTCTCATTGTTAATTTCTTTACCCTCCCCAATCTGGGGATTGACAGCATATGCAGACCCACCGAGCGTACCCATAGCCTTAGACTGCTTTGTTTGCTTTTATTTTTAAAGATTAAAAAAAGTGTGGTGTGTGTGTGTCTCTGTGTGTGTGTGTGTGCAGGTACCCATGGAGGCCAGGAAAGGGTGTCAGATACTCTTGAACTGGCATTACAGGAGAGTGTGAGCTACCTGGTGAGGGTGCTGGAAACAGAATTCAGGCCTTCTGGAGGAGCAGGAAGATCTTAGCCGCTGAGCCCTCTCTAGGTTTTTTTTTTTAATCATTTTTTGACAGTTTCACACATGTAGATAACAAGCTTTGTTTCTCCCAACCACACTCTGCCTTACCTGACCTTCTTTCTCTCGCTGAAAGCATCTTCCTGACAAGTTCCCTTCTACTTATCATTTTCCTGTGTGACTCTCTGAGTTTAAACAGGGCTGCCTGGTTGAGAATGGATGAGAGCTTTTGCTTGGTTTTTCTCTTGAGTGTGCATTAACTATCAGTGGTTTTAACACTGAAGTAAGTGGCATCCCTTCCAGTCTCCATTAACTGTGAATTGTCTCTCAGGAAGAGGTGGGCCCACATGATCCCTTCCCCCTCCCTTGATGAGATGAGGAATCTGATCTTGTACAGGTCTGCTGAGTTTGTGAGTGCATTAGCCAAGGCCACAGAGTATCCAGAAGACAGTTTGCACCAGTCCTGCTCAACCTCTGACTCTCATAATCTTTCTACCCTTCTCTTCTACAATGTTCCCTGAGCCTTGGAGGACGGTGTTAGTAGCAACATAGATATCCCGATTAGGGACAAGCACTCCATTTTCTGTACTTTCCCCAATTGTTTTTAATAGACATCCACTGGGGGGGGAAAAGCTTCTTTGATGAAAGCTGAGAGTTTCACTAATCAACATCATGAGCATAAAGGTGAATAGTTAGAAGGTATTTCTAGTTAGTAAAGCACTAGTTAGTAGATTCCTCCCTGGAGCCTGTGACCATACCAACCCAGATCAGACTTTCAGGCTGGTTATAAGCCAGGCTTATAGCTCCCAACATGGGTTCCCCTTTTTGGAGAGGCTTAGATCTAATTAGGAAGTGACTGGTTGCGCCATACCGTTTGTACCTCTATTGCAGCAATGGGTGTGCCTTTCCAGGCTGCTCATCACTGGAGCTCACAGCTAGACGACAGGGTATGGGCAACTCCTGTAGCAACCTCCATAGCATTCAACATAATTGTGATACCTCTCTAGAGGGGAGAGAGCTTCCAACTCAATTCCAGCACAGTTGCTCCATATCCTGAGACTGTGTGTGGTGTCTTACCATCAGTTTTTGGTAGGCAACCAAGAACAATGGTACTTGTTGGTGTTAGTTTGGAGGCCCTCTGCGACCTCTTTGATAACTCAAGGGGGATGTATTGTACACCTGGCACTGAGATTCTTTGCTGAAAACCTTATGGCTTCTGGAAGAAGCATTATCCCCCTGTGTGGAAGCATTGTTTAGAAATACATATGAAAGTACAGTACCAAAGATTTAATATAGGAAATTATTTTTAAATGGAATATAAAGACTACAACATTTCATTTTTATAGGATATAAATAACTTTCTATAGGACCCCCTAAGGGATTCTAAGATGCTTTCCAGGTCTGTCTATACTCTCTTTTGTTCCATAAATGTATTCTCCATTTATTTGAAGCTGGCTTTATTGCTCTCTATTAAACATTTGTCTTTGGATGAGGCTGAAGGTTTTTGTCAGCAGACAGAACACAGAGACGTGTCCAGATTGTTCTGGGATGTGACATTCAGAGACCATACTGCCATTCCTTATCTGTCCTGCCTAATCTCTTAGACGAAGAGTTGCCATTTACTAGTTGTGCTAGAGGGTTGATTGGCCTCTCTGTGCCTCTGTCTTCTCATCTGTAGAAAAAAGCTAAAATGGTTAGTTCCTGGGCTTTGGTGCACTTCAGACTTCTGACGATGAGCTGTGGCCCTTATAACTAGAAATATTAGCTGTCACTGTTTCCATTAATACTGTAATGGTGGGGTACCATCCCACCGCAGAGAGCTTCACTCTTGGAGCTTCTCTTGTGCTACTTGTTCTGGTGCTATCCCTGTGCTGCCCTGGAGGGTCCCACTGTCCAGATCGTGACACCTTCGGCTCTCTTTCTCTGTCCACTGCCAGTCACACAAGTTCCCTCCAGCCAGCTTACTGAATTGCCATTTCTACATGTTCCGAGCAAAGTAGACTTGGCACCTAGAGGGGCAGAACCACATGGTACAACAGAGGGGCCCAAATTCTTGTTGCCTGCCTGCTGTGAGTGTCTGACCCTTTCCCTTTTCACTCCCAGGTTATTAATGGCATATGGAAGGTACCTCTGGCCTGGTAGCCAGAGGTCATCATGTCATCTACAATTCTGCCTTCAAACTTAAAGAACGAAGCAGGGACACAGCCCTTCTACCACGCAGGGAGGGCCCCTGTCCTTTTCATTCACAGTTTTTGATAATAAAGGGAAATTTCTCCGTGACCTGTAAGGACACTCTGATGCTAGCCTGAGTCAGCTAGGGGAGTGTAATAGGGCCCACTTTTTAGATGCATTTAGATAAATTGGGAGACTGGAGGCTAAATTATCCCCTGGAGGGTGCTAGAACTAAATCCAAAGACAAAGTAAGACGGCTGAGACAAGACCCTTGCTATGTTTCCAGAAAATTGAAAACTCTAATGAGAGCTCTGTGTTAAAACTGTGGCATTGAACTTGGAAAAGGGGTTTCTGGAACACCTTTAATGGCTGGACTTCAACAGTATGTGAACATACCGTTGTCTTCATTAAAGATTTCACACTACTAAGGCCAGACGAATAAAAATAAATAGTTTGTAAAGACTTTGGGTTGAAGTGCAGTCAGTATGTGAACACTTAACTGGAGCATATGTCCTCAGACCCAGTGAGATGCCTTGTCCTGTGCCCTAGCAAGAGCATGCTATATTAGCTCCCAGGAAGGTGGAGATGGCTGTAGGAGCCCAAGGTATCCAAGGACCATGGGCGATTAAGAATCTGCCTGTGAAGTTAAAGTCAGGACATTTAGAGCATCAGAGCTAAGGAACACAGACTACACAAGTGTCACTAAAATATGTCAGGCAATTTAAAGCATTAAAGTAGAAATCATTAATTGCTACAGGATTGGCTCAGTGGCAAAGCACTTGGCTTGACCAGCATGTCCTACATCCAATCCCTGAGAGCAGAAAAAAATATTGGATGGTTAGAAAAACACTTCTAAAGGCCTTCAAACTATACCTAAATCCTTAAGTATAACACCAAACCCTGTAACAGTTTTGCTCTATGTACTGTATTCAGGGCATGGGGGGAACAAACAACGTCTTTGCTCCAAGATGATTTGTAAAAATAAGAATTTGATGACAGTAACGATAATTGGCTTAGAACTCACACTATGTAGGCCACAAAGAATTTAAGACTGTTTGACCACAAATTCAATTTTCCTGACTATACTTCTCTTCCTATTGCAAGTGGCTGTAAATACAATTCCATCTGCGATTGCTGGTATACCTAAAGACTCTTGGAAGTGGGTAGGCTTGGCCAGCTGTGGGGCCTCTCTGGCTAAAAGTATTACCAGGGTTTCCACAGAGGTGTTGTTCCATAGAAACACAGGGACAATATCAGTACTTCCTTTGATTGTTTCTTCTGTGGCTCTCTAGAAATTGATTCATATGAGGCAGGGAAAACTTTGAGTTGTTGGATCTCAAGAATAAATATATATAGTATAATGTCCTCTGACACTTCCAAGTAGTAGGAGGTTGAGGGAGGGCAGATCAGCCTCCGAACTGGATTGTGGGTCTGGGGGCGTTGCTTAGGTCTAATGTTGGGTGTAAAGAGGATCCTGGCTAACCTGCCTTGGTCAGCAATCTTTAGCTTGCAGTATGAACACATACGGGCTTCAGTATTTCCCTTACACAGACATTCCTATTGAGGTACAGTTTAGACATGAAACATTTTGGGCTATGGTGGAATTTCCTGAGGTCAGATTCAAGGTAAAGTATAGTGGTGGGAACAAAACAATCCTGGACACTGTGATTATCTTCCTTCCATGCTGTGCCATACTGAGGTAGCTTCCATGCTGAGGTAGCTTCATTATAGCACCACAAACATGCTGCGAGTGAGAGAGGCTGCAGCCACCTCCTCCCTTAGTACACCTGCACATACAGACTTTTCATTTTTACTCGATGTGTGTGCCTAGGGCACAAACCAGCTATACTAAAGCATTACAGATGTAGCAGACATTAGTATCATCAATTCTTTTAAGTATTATTCAAATATATAAGTTATCAACATTTATTGATATACTTTTATTGAGTATATTACAGATATGACAGAGAAAAGTTTTTGAAACATTTTTTTCACCAATTAATAAGACATAAAACATTCTCAGCATGATGGAACATAGCTGTGATCCCAGCACTTGGGAGGCTGAGGCAGGAAGATCATGAGTTCAAGGCCAGGCTAGGCTACACAGTCGAACTTCTCAAAATAACTAATAGCCTATATAAAGACCAGAGCCTACATAAAGACCAGAGCCTACATAAAGACCAGAGCCTACATAAAGACCAGAGCCTACATAAAGACCAGAGCCTACATAAAGACCAGTCAATTCTTTTTTCCTATAAAGCTCTTCTTTCCTTTTCCCTCCTGTTCTTCTTATGTCTTTACAGTCTTTGGAAGACAGGGTCTCCCAGTTCAGACTGCTCAACAATCCATTCTGTAGTCCAGGCTGGCCTGGAACTCAGTATCTTCTGGCTTCAGCTTGTCAACTGGTAGGATTATAGGCACAGGTCACTATCCCTAGATGGATTTTAATTTTCCACTAAATATAAAGAAAAGGATATGATCCAACTCATCGCAGAAGTGGCTGAAAGCGATGGCTGGACAAGCATGAGGACCAGATTCCACAGTGGAAGCAGAGAACTGAATTCCTAAAGTTGACCTCTGACCTCTGCTCACACACCATGGTACATACACATGCGCGCGCGCGCGCACACACACACACACACACACACACACACACTCATCATATAGCTGCATCCCCTAAATAAAAATGCACTACTAATAAAATTTAATTTTTATGGTTTATAATTATTCATTAAAATATATATTTATGTCATTCTAGGGGTGATATAGCAATGATAACTATTATAACAGCTCAAAATAGAAAAACTACAAAAAGCTATGTATGTATTTATAATAACCTAGTACAGTAGCTCAATAAAGATTTTGCAGTCATAACATTTTTTTTTACAAGTGCCAATATTTATAACATTCTGGATATCTTGAAAATACTCCAAACAGCTACCCAGACTTCTGATTATTTAAGACTCCAACCTAAATATGTGCAAGAGATACATAGTTTCTCCCCTTTTAATTTAGGGAGCATTATCAAATGCTCTGAGTCTGGAGGGAACATGAATCTTAGGTCTCTGCCTGGGGCTGTTCAAGTAAGGTGGTGGATTTTTTTCTCTAGCTCACTAAAAGTATATATCTCAGTTTCTATATTAAGTATTGTATACTACATAGGAAAAGGAAATGATTTCATTTTCAAGATCTTTGCAACCCAAGCGTAAGCCTCAAAATAGTGGGTGGAAAAGTTCACTACCCTGGGACTTTCAGAAACCTTGCTTTTGATAAGTAAAAAGGAGTCACTTGAGTTTTGGCAGTGACCTTACTTCCCTAGAAATTTAAGGCTCTGGACAGAAAATTATGACTGGAGAAGTCATTTGCTTCAAGAAGACAGAGGCCAGATAGATCTCTCTAGATTAATGTGGTAGGCCTCATCGAGCTCGCCTGGGAGATGGAGACAGCGCTGGCAGCGAGGCAGGGCCAGCTGCTCACATCTTCAGCAAATAAATCTACTGCCAGAGCTAATCCTCCTCACACAGATGCCTCACAAAAGCCTATAAAATGCTTCGCTGTCCTAAGTTATACAGTCTCATTGTTGAGTTTGACTCACTTAACTAAGAGAAGTATTTTTAACTATAACTATACAAGTATCAGCACTAAATATACTCATATACTAAATATACTAATACGAAGTATTAAAAATTTAAATGGCAAATGGAATCAATCTGTCTCATTATTATCTTTATACTGATTGATTGAGAGTCTCTATATGCAGCCTTAGCTGGCCTCAAATGTGCTATGTAGCCCAGGTTGGCTTTGAACTAACAGTGATCCACCTGCCTCTATCTCCCTGGTGCTGTAATCACAGTTGTGTGCTATCATAACTGGCTTCATTCATTCTTTTCTCAATTAAAAACATTCAAAGAATGGATGGGAGTTATGGCTCAGCAGAAGAGCTGGGAAGAGCACAGGAGAACAATAGCTCTCTGGTTGTTCTTAGGCTCACTCACACAGCACAATGCCAAAAAGAAAGGACAAAGTATTTAAAGAAGATGGCTGTCCTTGGTTATCAGGAGAAGAGCTAGCGGTGCTCACAGGCAAGTGCGTTTAATGCGGCATTGTGTTATCCAGATTTGTGAAACTGAGAATCTGAACTGAATTCCATTTAGCCAGTGTTAATTCTGTCTTTAAATCATATTAATCCAGGTGTAATGCCCAAATTAGTTTTATATTTAAGTGGTACTTCCAGGAGAGATAATTTCAATGCATTTACTTTATCTCCCTAGAAAATTTCCCCAGAATTCTGTATTTTACAAGTCTCAGAAGACAATGAGCATCACCATTACAAATGTAAACAGATGTTCAAATACATGTTATTATGAGATTAAAGTTTATGATTATTCAATGTGCTGCCAATTATTTGAACCAGAATTCCTCTATTGGATTAAAACAATAAAATCTCCAACTGTTCTGAGGCTCACAGCTTTGGGTGTTGAGATGTGTTTAAGGATTTGTGGGACGAATATTGATTTTCTTTGACTACTAGTTTTCCTAGAGAGTTATGGACTCAGAATCAATGGCCACACAAAAGAATCTTAATGCACTGGAAGTAGGTGTTAAGTGGGTCAATGTGGCACATGGAGGCAGTTCTTATTAGCCCACTGTCATAGACAAGGCTATTTTGTTTAACTTGTGGTAAGTAGGTGTGGAATACTGGACCACAAGCAATGGACCCAACACAAACACAAATCACCTGAGACTCTCTTTAAGACCTGAGGCTGGAGATCTAGCCTAGTGCTAAGGGGGGTTGCTTAGCATGTACAAGGGTTAGGGAGAGAAAAGGAGAGGGCAGCAGAGAAGATGAGGGCAGGGGAGGGAAACAGGAGGGGAGGAAGGGTGGAGGGGGAGGAGGGAGGGCAGTTCAGTCAGTAGATGTGGGTGTGAGGCCTGAAATTCTGCATTTCTAGAATGTGCCAGTGGGTGCTCATCTTGCTGGAAGGCTGACTCTGAGTAGTAAAAACCTGGCACACTGGTCATCTTCTCTGTCTGGAAATGAGACGTGTAAGTCAGAAGTTGAAGCCCAGGTCCTTTCATTCAGTCTAATGTTACACAGTTATGCAAATAAAAAACTAATTAACTAAGTCAACTATGATCTACTTACATAAGATATAAATCTGGAACAGGTGATGTATCAGGTCTCTTCAGTACTATGAAATGTAAAGATATTAAGATAACCCTTACTTTAATTTAAGCATTGCCTTTTATATTCCCTTCCACAAGTGTAAGAATCAGAGGGTTTTATTGTACAGCGTCACTCCAGAATCTTCCTGTTTAGCCGTTCTCACATTCTTCGAGTCAGGACAGTAATTATTTCTGTTTTATGTCCATTTCTCACTCTTCCCATAATTCTTAGAACCCCCTTCAGACCTCTAAGGAGGGTTCTTACATGTAGTTGTCTGTGGGATCATGCATTTCCCAAATGAGATGCAGCTTCTCCTATTTCACATTACTCAGAGGGGTTATGATATTCTTAAATAGCGATGATCCTCTGATTAGAGCCAGGCTCATCAAATGAACTCCTGCCAATGTGTCAAGGGCTGGCAACAGTTTCAAGCTGCAGTCAGCAGGAGGAAAAAAAATCCTTTCTCTACTCTGAATAGATTTTTAATCTGATGCCTATTATTTATTCCCAACACAGATATCTTCATTAGAACTTCATTAACTCGTCTGGACTACTCATTGTCTGCCAGCTGCTGTTGTGTCCCCAGCCATCCCACCCCACAATACAGCAGCACAGCCTTGCCAGGGCCGTGCTCCCAATTTCAGCCATGCACATCCACTTCCAGCTAAAAGTATGCGTTGGCCCTTACTCAACATCCCCTAGTAATGAAGCCAGCGTACCTGGGACTCAGGCTGCTGATAGCTCCCCCTCATCAAATGTTCACGTGATTCCTATGACTGTGCCTCAGTTTACACACTTCTCTACCTAGAATACCTCTTTTCTGTACAATTCTACTCCTCTCTTTAAGACTTGTTGACTAGACCAATTCTGTTTTAAAGCATCCCTAATTCCTCTAGGATTGCTTTACTACTTGGCTGTCATCTCTTTGCTTAACACACCCTTCTATTTCATGTCTGCATATACTTTATTCTTGGCTCCCACTATACAGTTCTTGAGGATCTATGTCTTTTTTTCCTTTTCTAGCTTTCACCATCACTTTTTATGATAGTATCCATATCTGTTAAAGAAACAAGTGGATAGCTTTAGGATTAACCTATGATTCAAGGTGCTCTGATACTTCAGAACTCTAAAATTATTTATTATTTTTAAATTATTTCTTTACTTTATGTGTATGGATGGTTTGCCAGGATGTATGAATGTATACTACATATGTGCCATGCCCCTAGAAGTAAGAAGACAGCATCAAGTTCTGATGGAGTTGCAGATGGTTTTGAGCTGCCATGTGATGACAGGAACCAAACCAGGGTCCTCTGCAAGAGCATCGAGTGCTCTTAATTGATGAGCCACGTACCTAGCCCTTCGCTACTTTCTTAACATTTCGGATACTCTTTCATGCTTAGAGTTCATCACTGGGAAAATCAGGGAGATACATTTTTAACCTGTAGGTTACCAGTTCTTGTGTCATTTTTAAGGATCCCTTCCTTCAAACACATATTCCCATAGCTCAAGCTGTATTATTCAGATGGTGTAGGTTAAACTAAATGTAAATACCATTTTTTTCTGTTTATACTTCTCTGATATCTTCGTAGCATATAACACAGCCACATGGCAAACAATGGTTCCATTCTGAGTTACAGTGTTATTCATTGTAAAGCAAGAGTGTATCAACAAACTAAGAAACCATGTTTTGCAATGGTAGTCCTTCTACCAGTTTAGAAAAGCTTACATATGACTTTTCTTATTGGCCTGTGTTTCTAGTAAAAATAAAGAAGCTCATTGTATGCCTATGACTCCTGCAAGGGGAGCTGAGCTGAAATTGCAACACAGTGAAAAAGCATGTCCAACCTGATGACAGAGATCATTGCCCAAGATAGTCTGTGCCTTTGCTCACTTTACCGTCTGCCTTATGGCACAGACATTTATAATTCAAGGTGCAAACAAAAGTTCAGATCAAGGAGATCTAGTGCAGTGGTCCCTGCTGCATTATACAAGATGATATCAAGGAAGGGGAATACCAATTAACATTTCTTATTTTAATAGATGCACACTTATATCAGAGTTCTCTAGAAAAATATAATTAGCAAAGGACATTTGTTACTTCATAGTTATTCTTCTCTGAATCAACTTTCCTTCTTGTACAAACTCAAGTTTGCAAAGTCAGAGCACTTAAAGAGGAACAATGTTAATTAACTACAGTGTGGGTGCTCTGGACAACAGTCTTGGTGGAGCCCTGGGAAGCTTTTAAGGCTGGAAAGACTGGGATTAAGTGACAGTGGTTCTGGCTCAACTCTGTCCCTAAGTATACTCCTTCAGCCAGGTAACATGCTTTTCATCTGCTTTTTATCTGCAGAGAGGGTTAGGGCAATACTTGAGCCACTCTTCTGTGGTTTGTGCTCTCTCTTGAAATGCCATTATGAAGGGTGGCCACCTCTGTAAACAACAGAAAGCATTCTAATCCTTAACACAAAGATGTCTTTACCTAAAGTAGCCAGGAAACCAGGGACCTAATGTGGAATTATGTTAAAGTTAAAACAGACTATACGTCTTAAAAAGACAGGAGATAACCTTGATTTTGTTTAGTGGTATCACTCTTTTATGCAGTAGTTAGGATGCTAGGTACCGTTGGTTTCTCTCATCAACACTGCAGCCAAATAGATAATTAAATGTGCTATAATCACATGTGTTACTAGTATTCCTGTATGAGAAGGGGAAAGTTTAATGTCCATGATACATCAGATTTAGTCACCCCCCACTATAAAGACAAATACAGTCCTATCAGATGGAGAAAAGACAGATGAGTCTAGCCTGAGGTAAGATCAGCTAGATGAGCCAGAAGCTCGATAACTTTAAATAGCATATCTTGTCTTAGATTCTCACACTAAGAATAGAAACTGTTAATCAGTTAGACATTTCCAAGGGTAATCAATTTTGAATCCAAATTAGCCTTATACTCTTTTTACTAAGCGACCTTGTGTTCTCCTCCCAGTGGCTGGAGAATGCAAGTTCAGTAGAACGCAGCTGTGTACCAAAAAGTATTCAACGAGAAAATATTCACCAAGAAATATTTTGATGGTCATGTCTTCTGTTTTCTAAAATGATATTCATAATTAGAGATTCAAACTACTTTTCCCTGAATAGGAACCACCATCTTCTGGAGCAGGTCCCAGCCTCACAGCAGATGGTCTTCTAAAAGGCTATCCTTACTTTTGACCCAGTCTACAAAGCAGTCAGATAACCAGGTACACTGAACATTTGATGGTGATTGTCAGCTCTGCAAATATTTTAAGTAAAGACTTTGGAAATTAAGGACTTTCTTTTTCTAGTTAGAATACTTACATCTATTTAGTTCAATAAACAAATGAAAAATGCCATAAACCCACTATAATCTATTTAGTGGCGATAATCTACTTGCTATGGTAGAAAAAGAAGGAAAGGAAGAGGGGAAGATGAAAGACAGGAAGTGAGGGAGGAAGAGAAAAACTCATCAGGCCGAGAAGCTTTTCCCTGCTGAAAGCATAAAAACATACATGAACATAGAAATCAAACCTCTGGGGTACCAACTTCATTATCTGTTGCAATTTCTGAGGCCCTTTGAAAACTGTGGCTCCACAGTTTCTAGCTTTGTACATTCCTTTTAAATATATCTACAGATACGTTTGTTTCCCTGCACCCAGTTACAGTGAGTCTCTGCCATGCTGTGAAAGGGTGTGTCCCCGTGGGTGGAACCCTCCTGAAGCAGGTCATCACTGCTGACTCAGCCTCCTGCGAAGGATGGCTGTCAACCTCTGCCTGGCCTCATTTACTGAAATTGCTCGGCCCCTGGGAGGATATGCCTGGGAAAGGGCGGGCAGTCCGGAGCTGCCGACCTTCTTGAGCTTATCTGGGGTTGGGGAAGCGATGGGTTTTGGCAGCCCACGCAGGCTGGGCGTGCCGATGCCTCGTCCACAGTTCTGTCTCACACTGCTTCGCTCCCGGTGATTACTGACTGCCGAAGCAGGGGAGGTTAGGGCATCCTTATTGAGGGGACACGGTAAGTTTCCTCCGATCCTCCTGAGCTCCAGGAGCTGTTCTTTGGCTTGACTCAAAGCCTCTGTCAGTTCAAAGCGTTCTTCACACTCTCTGCGCACTGTTTCCTGGAGAAAAGTGTTCTGAAAAGAGATGAGGAAAAAGCATCCCTGGCTTTAAGCAGTTTGTGTAAGTGGAGCGTTACTGACAGTTTAAATCAGAACTGAGCTGCAGGTCAGAGGCTGTATTCCCTGTCTTTTTAATACTCTACCCCCGGAGAAAGAAACGAAACTAGAGTGTGGGGCTGGCAAGGATGCTAACAGAACGTTTAGTTGCCCTTTGCAGGTGAGGTGGGTTTCGTGGATGGTATGATGCGGCTGGGTCAAAGGTCCTCATCTGTATTCACACTGCATACATACACGGTCTCCATTCCCATTTTTTTTTTTTTTAAAGCTACTGGTCTATTATTTGCTTTTGCTCATTTTTAATTTTTAGAGGAACTGGAAACGACTGGCGTTTGTGGCTTTGCTGTCTGGCTCTCTTCAACTCCACCTGAATACCGGTTGGAAGTCAGGGGCGGGGGAAGTACCAAGCCGCTGGCGAGGAGGACTGATTCATAAGGTGCTATGTTAGAGTCATTTACTGCTCCTGACATATTCGCCACAGAAAGACCCAGAAGCCACGGTCAGTTACATAACTGGTTGAGAGCAACTTGGCTCTGAAGTGGTAGAGGCCTGTTGCCTCCTAGCCCTGTGCCTGTGTGAGGCGTGTACTTCATATTGCAGGCATACACTTCATGTCTGGGACATCAAAGAGATAAAAAGAGGTAAGATATTTTCATCTGATTTTCCCAAGAATTCTAAACTTTATTAATTTGACCTTTCTCTTAAAAAGGAGCCTACTGTATTATTTATCTATTTACAGTATTTATTTATATGTACAGTACTATATACTTATATGTATACATATTACTTATCTATACATGCAATAAGCAGGCAAAATGTATAGAAGTAATCAAATTTAAGTTGTTTTCAATTAATTGGTATAAAATACACCAGCTTAATGACAGGTGTACAATATGAAAAGTCAAGAGATGGGGACGACAGGGGTGCTCATTAGAGAAAAATAAAATCTAATCAGCTCACTGCGCATGAATTTGCGCCTCAAAGGAAAGTAATACTCTACAGAAAACACACCCAAGGCGAGTCCTTAGAAAATGGCTTCAGGCAAGTGGCAGGGGTACTGGAAAGGTAGAGGGAAGAGAAGGGCAACCTCAGCAGCAGGTGCAGCTGGAGCACGGTGCGGTGCCAGCAGACTGCAGGCTGTGCTTTCCAGCCAGCGAGCTCTCAGCTTGCACATTCCAATTCCTCCTGGCCACAGTCCAGCTGAGAAGAAGATCAGTGAGTGGGGGCGGGGGAGGGCTGCTGACTGTCTCAGCATGAGGCCGAGCAATCTGCAACTCATTCTTCAAGACTGTTAGCTTTCAGAACAAAGCATTCATTCTCTTTCTATTATGTCCCAAACCAGGGGGGCCTCGGAACTGAAGACAGGATCCACAGTTGTGACTTTCACCTGTGCCAAAACACTGATTTCTTGGGTGGATATCCTAATACCCTCATTTTCTCTTCTGACTTTACTAGGTCTTCCTCTAAATTAATACTACATCGCAGTTTTGTCCAACAAATAGTTTAGGCGTTATAATTTCCTCAATTATAGTGTAAGATATGGAAACAAAACATTGGAAAGTTTAGGAAATCGCTATTTGAGGAGTGGAGTGTGCCAGCACGAGAGGATATGTGGATGTGACACAGTGGACACATGAGTGGAAAATTCCATCCTGTGTGAAAAGAGTCGGGGCCTAGGTTGTATTGTTTTCAGAAATTAGGCAAGAGGGCTGGGGTATGCAGACTCTTTTTGTTTGTTTGTCTGTTTGGTTGGTTGGTTTGGTTTTAAGACAGAATCTCACTATGTAGCAGCCCTGGCTGTCCTGAAACTCACTGTAGACCAGGCTGGCCTCAGACTCACAGAGACCACCCTCTGCCTTTCTGCTTCTGCCTCCCAAAACACCAACACTAATGCCTTTAGTGTTACATGTGTTACTACATCTGGCTGAGGCAGACTTTTAATATGTATTTTTACTGAGTAACATGAAAAAATATGTAAGCTAGACTATGCTTGACAAGGCTGGAAATCACCAGCCAACATGAGAACAGCCAGTGAGGCCATTGTCCTCTATGTGTCTGAGATAAAATGATCTTAAGCTACATTTGACCATAGCTTGATCAAGTAATTATTACTGGAGTGCAACATCCCTGGAAGTCAAAATGAAATGGCAGGCAAGCACCAGGTGGCCGCAAGAGAGACACATCCAGGAATGGAACATGGCTGCCAGAAGACTCAGCTTAGTCGCAGGAGAGAGACCGGCCCTGAGGTAGGAGGAACAAGTGAGCGAGTCAGATAAGGAGAACCTTGGCAGTATGTTATTGCTGGAGATTTTACTTGGCTCTGAGAGGGCCAGCTGGATCATGGGAAGATATTTCAAGCAGGGCACTGGCACAGTCACATTGGCATGAAAAGAAGCTCACCAGGCCAGTTTTGCAAAAGACATTGAGGGTGAGGCAAGGGACAAGGTGGGAAACAGAGTACAGCAGGAACTCAAAGTTTTCATAGAGGAGGTTCTGTCCTGAGCCCTGGTTAGTGTAGGCCTGGTTGGGTTAGTGTAGCCTAGAGAAGGGAGAATTGCTGCTCTGGTCCTGAAGCCCATCCATTGGTGTTGAGTACTGTCTACAGCTGCCTCAGACAAAAGGCTGCTTCAACTGGATTTAAAATAATTAATTGCTTAATTGCACTTCCACTGAGTCAGTATGTAAAAAAATTAAAATGTAAATGAGCTCACCATGTACTTAAACTTTCTAATATTAAATGTGGCCAATCCCCTACTTCTTGAAAGGTAAGAGTGACTGGTTTATATTTGTATTCATTTTTACCCTTAGAAACAACTGAGTATTTTCAGTTGCAGACACAGAGAAGCAAGAGAAGGCTTTGCCGAGTGGCCTGATTATTGTGAAGGTGAGAATCCTGGCTGTGGTGTTTCCAAGTTAGCTGTGTTTGGCATAGCGGGCAGAGGTGGGGGGATGCCAGGAAAGAAGTCTTCACTGAAGAAGAAGCACAGATGGTCCTGCTCATGTTTTACACTAATGAGGTCCCAACCAGTCACAAGATGATAGAGGACAGTTTCTGCCAGCTCTAACCAGAGAGTCCGCAGGAAAGTCGGTGTCCAGCCAGCTGGATTGGGGAGAAAGGGGGGCAACTGAGGTGAAGAAGTCCTGTGGACAAGGTGTGGAAACTAGACAGATGTGCCTGCCTCCGTCCATCCAGTCAGCCCAGCTCTGCACAAGAACAGTGGAAATGGCCTTTGGTAAACTAGGAATGACAAGCTGAATAAAATTTTAGGAAACAAGATGGATGTCAGGCAGAAGTATTAAAATTATATACTCATGCTTGCAAATGCAATAAAACCAACTATCAAAGCTTCTCAGAATAAAAGTCATAAAATAACAAAGTCCTTCAGAATAATGATCTTCAAAAGCCAATTTTCAAGATGAGGGAGAAGAGCTTAAAATACACATTGTTTAGGATTTCCTCTTCTAAGTCAACAACCCATTTTTAATATCTTGTCACCGTTAATTAAGTGTAACAAAGCAATGTCTCCATATTTCTTCCCAACATGTCACTGTCCTGACATCTCCTTCCTTTACAAGTAGAGATGCCCTTGCTGAGCCCACATCTGCGCATGCTCCACGGCCAAATTCTTGGGTTCTCAGATCATCTGTCCCTGCTGTCAGCCAGCCAGGCCTAAGCATGATCCTTAAAAGCTTTACTCTTTGGAAGAGGAACCGATGCTGTACTTTCATGTCTCAGGGTTGAGAATCACTTATTTGATAACTTACTGACTAAACTCGGGTTTCTTCTTCTCCTACATAGAATTACCAGAGAGGAATATGCCATTTTTTCTATATCAATTACATATGCATGCAAAGTAAACACATACTCCCAAATGAAGGAAATCCTTTTGAAAATAAGCCATTTGTGCTTACAAATGCATAGCATTCCACCTTACAGGTTTACATAAATCCACCATCACCAAATTTTTATCAAATTTTCCTACATAAATGCTTTTTGAAGCAGATTTCATATTTGGAAGCAGTTGTAGATATCAAAGGGTTTACCCATATTTTAGAAGGTTTTATAAGATCTCTACTCAGTTCTTCCAACTCCCCAGATCACCACTGTGCTAACAGTTTGGAGACACATTCTCCTGAGTCTGCAGCACATAGTAGCGACTTGTACTTTCTTTTATTGTTTCCTAAGCAAAAGCAAACACAGGATGCGGAGGCAAAGCAACCTAACAATAAGAACAGGTGTGTTGACACAAATACAGACTGACAATCCTTCAGCCACAATTTTGACATTTGAATGCTCTAAAAAGGAAAACACTGCAAGTCAACACATTTGGTGACTAAATCTGGCTGGACTCATTATGTATTCATTTATTTCTGGCTGTTGTCCTTCCTATTAAAGACAGTTCTAAAATATTGTGTGGTGGTCTTTGGCTGTTCATGATTAAAGAATGAGTTCCCAAATAACATGTGGTGTGTGTGTGTGTGTGTGTGTGTGTGTGTGTGTGTGTGTGTGTAGGGTCATTGGCTAGCACATCTCTGGGCAGGTAGACTGGACATGAATATAGGCACTGTCTTAGATACTCCAATGGCCAGCATACATGGGCTCTTCTAAGTTCTTGATTGTCTGGACTGTGGGAAAGGTATTTGTGACAAGGACTGGCTGTCTCCCATTTGCTCCCTATAGCTTGTTCTAGCCCTTGCTCTGATGTATTTTCACACACAGTGTCTTTCTCATTCTGCTAGAGAGAGCAAGCATTATCGGGTTTCTTTCTAGGCAGGTGGGTAGTGACCCTGGGGGGCTGTGTGTCCCTGAAAATCAATTTGCTCCTTTTACTTTCAATCAGTCCTGTTTTGGGCTCCACTCTTTGATCCCTCAGAGGTTTTGTGTCTCCCTTTTCTGAGTCTCCCTATGGTTCTATGTAACTAGGTCTCTTCTTTGGGATCCCCTCACTGACAGTGGGTACTAGGTTTTACTTTTTATTCTGTGGCAGTAGAGTGAAGTAGAGACAAACAGCCATTCCATTGTCCATGGAATTCTCCATGTTGAACCAGGAGTACTGTTTTCTCTTTTTAAACTTTTTAAAGTACCATGAGATGAACTACAAGAACTGCAGAATTTGAAACCTCTGTCCCTCTTACTCTCTTTTCTAAGGTCTTAAACCAACAAAAAGATTGAGTTCTCTGTTTCCCTTTGGATCTACTTTAAGCAAATTACACTCTTCCTTTAAATCCCAAGATCATCATGAGGCCCCTAACATTGGGTCACACTGTCATAGAAGAATCCATGTGGAGCGCAATGAGGGAGGGACAATGTGCTACTTGCTAACATTAACTTCCTGTTCTCATTTTTGGTTTTTGATGTTCTAGTTTTTTAGTGTGTGTCTTTTTCCCAATAAGAACTTTCTGGAGTCTTGTTTAAGTGTACATTTCTGGTACTTTTGTTTTCCATTCCTGTCTTGTGAGTTACTTCTTCACCTTCTCACTGTCCTGCCTTATGTTACGGTGACACTTCTCAAGTCACTACCCTGAGGAAGGACCAGTTTGCCTGTCAAGAGGCTCCAGTTTGCTCCTTACCCTTTCCTACAGTTGAAAACAAATTCCACTCACTCTCTGGCCTCTTGAGAGAGCAAAGGACTCCCTGACTTTCATTCCCTTCCTCAGGAGGGCACAAACTTATCTTTATTCTAATGGAATTTCTTTCTCCAAGTAACCACAGCTTTTAATGCTCCAGAATCCGGGAACGTAAAGTGTCTGAAGAACATGATGAAAACATAGAACTTTTCGTTTTATATGACTGTCTTTACAGCTCACGGTCTTTCTGCTCATAAACTCTACTACTTTCATTGGCTCATTTCCTGTTTTATAAACATATTCTGTACTTTGGCATGTTTACCTAGAGAAATAACCTAAAATATTTAATTAAATTTCAGTTCTCATTATTTAATTTGAGGTGATATTTTGGTAACCTCTGATGGAAAACCTAGTCTACTTGTCTCCCATGAAAGGAAACTATCCTGCTGAATTCCTTCATTAGCTTTATTTTATGAACAATAGTCTCTCCCCTCTAGTAATGAGCCGTGACTATTTTCTAATATAATAATAACCTAATATCTTTTTATGTTTTAGAAGTTCATATTTTATTTTGTTTTCCATATATGTCTGTGCACTACATGTGTATAGGAGTCCTAGGAGGTCAAAAGAGGCATCATCCCCTGGAACTGGAGTTACAGGCAGTTGTGAGCTGCCATTTGAGTGCTGTGAACTGACCCAGGTCATCTGGAAGAACATCCTTGGCTTTTCACTGCTGAGCCATAGACTTCTCCAGGTCCAGAAGTACATATTTTTTAAAATGAAATCTGTCTTAATACCTTTCACAACTAGGAGCCATGTGAGATGAGCTCTTCTTAGCTCTCTTATCTGTAAAGAAATTCACCCATTATTTTTAGTTTTGCTAACATCACCTCCAGAGGGTGAGGTCATAAGATGCCGTGTAGACTCATGTTTGAATACATGGTTTCTAGTTGGTGGAATTGTTTGAGAAGGATTAGAGGTGTGGCCCTGGAGAAGATGTGTCACCAGGGGCAGGCTTTGAGGTTTCAAAAGACTAGCCACATTCCCAGTGTCTCTTTCTACCGCCCGCTTGTGGATCAAGATCTGAGCCTTCAGCTGCTGCTCCAGCCATCCGTCTTATAGAGATAATCTCAGTAGTGAATGGGATAAATGAAAGGTTGTCAATAAAAGGCTGATTGGCCAATGAGCTGAGGCAGGATTAGAAAGTGGGACATCTGGCAGAGGGAAGGGGTATTCTGGGATTGAGTCAGAGTGGAGATTTGCCCCAGACACAGAAGACTGTCATATGAAACTGAGGACCAGGTAACCAGCCATGTGGCAGGACTTAGAATAAAAAACATGGGTACTTAAGATACGAGTTAGTCGGGGAGCCAAGGCTATTGGCTTAAACATTTTTCCATGTATAAAAAGTCTCAGAATTGTTATTTCTCAGAAAGTAGATGGGTGGAAAATGCGAGGTGTTGATGGCTTCTACCACACATCTCCATGATGGCTTCTACCACACATCTCCATGATGGCTTCTACCACACCATCTCCATGATGGCTTCTACCACACATCTCCATGATGGCTTCTACC
>JADRCH010000009.1:23244096-23323890 GCA_019843965.1 Rhynchomys soricoides
TTCTACCACACCATCTCCATGATGGCTTCTACCACACCATCTCCATGTCCTTGCTCCGCCATCATAAGCTCTAGCCTTCTGCAAGTGTAAGGTCAACTAACTTATTCTTTTATTGCTGTGATCATGGTGTTTAATTACAGCAATAGACAACAAATCACAGGAAAAGTAACACATATAGAAGCTTTTGATGGCCGAGGACCACTTTTCTGATAATCACATCTTGGGCACTTGCTTACCATATATGGATTTACTGGATCATTTGTGATAAATAGAATACAAAGAAAGCCATGAGTTGTCACTTCTGGGTTACCTAAGGACTGTGGCTTCTGTCTTGGCACCCTTTCTCTACTAGTTCCAAGGAAAGCCAGTAGACAATGTGAGTTCTTTTATGGAGAGACCCATATGGCACAGAACTGAGGGATGCTATGGTCAACAGCCACAGGTTCTCTATTAATAACCCATGAGAATATTAGCTTGTTAATATAACTTGGCTCATACTAGTAAGCTAGAAGCTCAGCCTATCATCGCTGAGCCTGTAGCTGAGACCATTACCTCTTGGACACCTTCACACTAATCTCATAAGAGATACCAAACCACAGCCAGCTAAACTATAACAGCTTCCTTATCCACAGGAATGAGATACTGAGGGGCTGGAGAGATGTCTCAGTGGTTTAGCATGCTATCTGTACAATCATGAGGACTTGGGTTTGTATCTTATCACCCACGCAACAAGCTAGATGTCTTGCACACACCTATAACCCCATCTCTGTGGGCAGCAGAGACAGGAGGATGGTGGGGGCTTGTTGGCTTAGCTGAGGATACCTCCTCAGCTTCAGGGAGACATTCTGTCTCACACAGGCTAAGAGTGACAAACAAGGACACCTGACACCTTCTTCTGATCTCTGCTGGTAAGCACAGTCGTGTATACCAGCACCTGTAGACATATACTCACACAGACACATATGCACACATAAATATAAGTAAATAAATCTTTCAAAAAATAAATGAGACTATGAACTCTTATTGTTTGAAGTCACTGTCTTTGGGAGCAATTTCTCAAGTAGTGATAAATTATATGCTTGTAATGTAGAGTGTCTCTACCCTTCAGTCTAGGGTTTTTATGTGATAAATTTCTGTTTAGGTCATTTCTTTAACATTTCCCAGAAGGTAGTTACCACCTTTTTCATAATTATACCACTATTTATCTAGCATAATGCTCAGCACCTACATAGATAATAACTTGCATTTAAAAAAAAAAACAAAAAACAAAAACTGACCTTGTTCTTTTTCTACTTGTCCTCTGGCTGGGTCACTTCTTACTTATTTATTTTTTTTACACTGCCATTCTTTTTGGCTTCAGACTTGCTAGTCCAGTGACTTGGCCTTTCTCTCCTTTTGCCCGATGTTTTCCATGGGTGTGTTAGTAAGGACCCAGTAGAAGTGAGTCAGCAGTTCCTCTTTCCTCAGTTTCTCCAGTGTGTTCCTATGCCTCTCCTGCCTGGACTGAGCTGCTCTCCTCCTTCATGAGATAATTGGCTGGCCCTCCAGGGGCCCCTCCTCCCCCAGCCCAAGCTGGATTGGATTTACTGTTTTGTGTTTATTTTGTTTTGGCTTTGTTCACTTTTAGAGTAAAAGTAAGCGATCTTGACTAGGAGATATTGTGGGCTAAGCCTGAGGTTGCCCTGATTTTTAGAATCAAAAAGTCTCCCTGGAATAGGAATCTTTGTCCCCCTGAGATTCAAATTTGAATCTTGCCTCTCTCATTGTGTGAGCCTGTGAAACTGTCCAAGCATGTTTGTTAGGGTCTCACCTGTGACACGTTAATAAGTTTGCATATAAAGTTAGGCATTGTTCTTATGTAGCACTTTATCTATCCCACAGTTCATCTTTGTGATGATACAAGCTCTCAGTTTTGGTTGGCAATTTAAATATATCAAGAAAATAGTGTTTATTATTAATAAACAATATTATTGCTAGCACTTTCCATTTGCTTCTTCATTAACGTGCAATAAGGCTGACAGAAATCTTATTTCTCACTAACATTCAAAACCGTTCATTTATCTTTATATGCTATATTGCCATTATGGGATCAAGTGTTACAAGTAATTGTTACACTGTTTCTAAGATGTTTAGCAATTCTAAGATGTTTGGCATAAATATGCCAGAGACAAAAGCTTCTCAATAGAAATAAGCCTACTTCAGTCCAAGAAAACGCTACTGAAATAATTGTGTATATGTAAGACAGAAGACGAAAGCATGTAAAGTGCCTTACAAGTTCAGGCTGACAGAGCTGTAAAACATGAAACTCAAATTATATTTCTGTTGTATATATATATATATATACATATATATATAAAATGTAAGCAACATGCGCTTTGACATTTTCTTTGGCAAAGATTTATTATTAAAGCAAGTAAGATCTAATCTGTAAGACTCCTAGTCTTGGAGCTTTTAAGTGATCATTTGCTGCACAGAACTGGTTCCTAGAAAGGGTTCAGCCAAAAATGTGACACCAACATCACACCAATGCCCCATGGTTCACGGAACTTGGCGGAAGAGGGAACAGAAAGAGTCTAAGAAATAACGTTGAGTTTTCTCCAGGACACGACAAGACCCTTGTACTTCTGAACTCTGTAGAGGCTGAAGCCTCCTATACAAGAACCACACAGGATCAGGCCAGGCCATTGTCCAGCATGGAGGGGGAGGGGCACGTAAGCCTCCCACCCTTAGCTGAGAAGCAGTGCTGACAACTGATGGCTGCTAGTGGAGAGTCAGTCAGGTTTTCTTTAGGGGTGTGGCCCCTGGTAGATGGACCAGGCCCCAGTAAATGGCTGCACATATCCATATATATGGGACTGTTATTAAACAAAACAAAACACCAAACATCAGGTTGAGAAGAGGGCATGGGGGGATAGACATACAATATGAATGTATGAGATTCTCAAAGAGTAAATGATACTTAAACAGAAGGGAACTGTCCCAGAGAAGCTAAGGGACGCCTGGGAGCCAGGCTCCGACTTTCTCCTTGACCTCCAATTGCCTGTCACATTTGTGTCTATCTGTCTGCTTTTTAACATGCTCCTCCCTGGGGGTTATCTGCTTCCTACCTCTTCTTGTGACTGGCTGAACTGCTGCAGCAGCTGTGTCTGGGCCAGCCTCACTCTCTCCAGTTCGTCCGACTTCTGCTTCATTTCCTTCTTCATCTCTTCGGAGACTGAAGCATCATGGCCAGTTTCCTTCCTCAAACGACACTCGAATTCTGCAACCTGATTTTTCAGGCCTTCAATTTCTTTTTTCTTTGATTTAGACTCTTCTGTGTATCGCGCATGGGATTCACGGAGTTTTTCTTGGAGAGAGGCCACTTCTAGCCTCAAGTCTTTTGTAGCATCTGCGATTAGGTCAGCTATCTGTAAGATAAATCCCATGTTAGTATATAGACAACTGTTTCTAGAGAACCACACAGTTCTGGCTGTTGTTAAGATTCTTCTAATAAACCAGTATGCTTTTATCCCGTGACATATATAGGCCTTCAGATATTTTTTTAAGTGAACACAGACTTTTATTTATTTATTTCCTAAAATGGTATCCTATTAACTACTTGGGGACCCTTGGAAATATTTAAATCTCTGTGACTGAATCTATCTGCCAAAAGTAACTCAAGTTTCCACAATCAGATGGGAGAGGGCTTGGCTGGGCTCTGGGACCTCCAGATGCTTGATGGGTTTTTGGAGACACAGAAGGAAAACACCACAGTTGCACCCCACTCACATCAGAGCACCAAGTTCGCCTGGGACAGAGTTTTTCTTTCTTATAAATGGATAGATGTACCCCAGACACTAGCTCAGTCTTCTATAGCTGCACTCTCCACGTTTTGTGATCACGTTCTGTTCTGTTCTACATGTAATGACAGTGGGGTGCCAGTTAATGTTTAAAAATACCACCTACCCCTCCCCATCTCTCTCAGGTCAAATTTGGATCTAATTTTAAATCCCTTTGCCACTATCCCTGATCTGTCACGACTGGTGACTTAGCTGGGAAGAGACATGTATAGCAGGCTCTGGAAAGCTAGCACTGGCTACTGAGCATTGGTAATTCAACCAATATACAGAAGAAGTAAGTCAATTTGAGTGAACTGAACTGAAAGACAAGTGGCCACTGTGGGGTCATTATGGCAGTTCTAAAGAACACCAGGACACGATGCAAAGACATCGCTTCTCACCTTACACAAGAACATGAGATAATAATTCATGGAACCTTCTGCCCAAAGCATCCCTTCAGAACAGAAAAGACTTTTCTTTCTCCTTAGAAAACAAAAAGTTAAGCTTGGTGGCTCATGCCTGAAATCCCAACCAATGCAAGAGAATCTATAGCCAGCCATGGCTTCATGGTGAGTGCCAGACCAGTGTGAGCTATTGTTTTAAAAAACAAAAAGAAAAGCAAACAAACAAAACACCAGCAAGCAAACAACAGCAGAGTAGGCTTGCAGAAGCTCTTCTAAGGTCCCCCACTTACACTCTAGTAGGAAACAAGCCATGGAAATCTAGAAATGCCACAAGCGAGAGCTCCCAGAGCTCTTTAGACCACTGCTTAAAACAGTATGCATCTAAGATTTTTTTCAAATGCTAAATTTACATAAGGAATAACTTTGGGAAGAAATCTGTTCACTACCATGAGTCATTTCAGAAATTAATATTCTACTATTTTCAACTAATCCAGAAGAAGCAAGAGAGGGTCACTTGGGTCTGAACAATGGTTTCCCTCACCCCAAAGCAGAACTGACAATGACACAGAGCAAGCTGTTCTTGTGACAGGAGCTTCACAGAGCCACAAATAAGTTTGGATTTTAAAAACAGGAGTCAACACTTAAAAACCAGACTTCACCTATAACATTTGAATTTAGAGCGTTCGTAAGTAGTGACATTATTTTGTTCCCATTTCTCTGCCATGAAGTCGGAAGCTACTCAGGGCAACTATAACCATGAGCTCAAGGGAGAAAGGAAATGGCCACTCCAAGAAGCCTTTGGTGTCAGGAGCTCTGTAGGAAGATTCAAGGACCTGTCCCAGACAGCCCAGACCATCAGGGGTAGAGTAGGGAGTGAGAAGGGGTGGAGCAAGTTCCCCGCAACACTTCATTGTTTTAATAGGATTTCACCTAAAAATTTCACAAATTCAAAGATGAAATCATCAAGAATTTCAGGACAGAAGCACCTGCAGAGTCTTATGGATGGGGCCAGGTATAACTGCATGTATCCTGGACTCTAGTGGCTGGTCCTCCTTGTTCATCATGGACTCTGGAGTGGCTAAACTCTCTATCTTCACACAGAAACAGAGGCCCACTGGCTGTTGGATACTTAATGAGATTTATTTATTATGGGCACCATGTGCATGCCTAAGGTCGGAGCCTATGGCCCTGGAGTCGTACGGGGGGTTGTGAGCTGTCATGTAGGTGCTTGAATTTGAACCTCAGTGCTCTGTAAGAATAAATGTTCTTAATGCAGATCTCTCTCTCTCTCTAGCGCCTAAAATGGATTTTAAAACAGGCTAAAAAATTTAAAATTATATTTTAGTGACATTGTGTGTGTGTGTGTGTGTGCGTGCGCACGTGTGTGTGTCTCTGTGTGTCTGTGTACACAGGTACATGTATGCCATGGTGTATATGGAGAGGTCAGAGAATATCATGGAGAAACTGGTTCCCGACTTGCACCATGTGGGTCCCAGGCGTTGATTTCATGTTTTTAATAGTGGAAGTGCCCTCACCTGCTGAGTCCTGTAGTAGCCCTCACATGGATTCTTAATGAGTTTTTTAACTCCAGAACTACGGTTCCGCTGAATTTTGATTCATTCTCTTGCTCTCTGCCTCCCTCTCCCTCCTTCCTCCTCATCCTTTCCCCCCTCTTTATATTGAAGTCATACAAAAGCAGAACAACTTGTCTAGCTTGGTGGTACATATCTGTAGCCCCAACCCTTGGGAGGCTGAGGCAGGAGGATGTCTCCTAAGTAAAACCAACAACCAAGCAACAAAGCAAGGGTACTTTAGCAGACTCTTTGCTTTTATAGTATTTTTCCTCATCCAAAAATGCTTAGAATTAAAATATCTTCAGTTAAGAAGATTAAACTCTAGGAAGGAAATTTCAATTGTGTAAAATACTTTATTATCTTTTGATGTTGGATTATGTAGCCCTGCAAGTTACGAGTCATGCAGTGTAGTCAGTTTTAGTGGTCAGTCGATGTCAGTAGAAAACAGATGCATACAAAGCTTGGCTGTGTGCTTCTGTAATTTATCTCCAGCACCCTTTCTGAAGAACAGGCAAAGTAAACCATTTGTCTGAGTGGATAGGACAAACGTGTGTAAAGAAAGGCATGCCCAAGGGGAGCATGCAGCATGTGTCACGGAACATAGCACCAGCAGTGCTGACAAACCTTTCTCTGCAGGTCCTCGTGTTCTTGTTGATACTTCCGGATTATTTCCTGGTGTTTTGCTTTTTCAATGTCAAGTTCCAGTTTAGCTTCCTCCTTAAAGAGAAGAGCTTGGTCCTGGAACTCAAGGAGATGCCGGGCTCTTTCCTTGTTGAGCTCAGCTTCAATCTGGAAAACAGCATGTTAAAATATATAAAGCCATTTCACCCTGAAATAAGCACATTCAATGTATTCTCAGACTAATCTTTAAAATAGCTAAATATCAAGTTTTTAATTAAAGTACTTTAAAATTTTTAGTATTAAAAATATTAACTTAGAAGAAGAAGTTATCTCCTCCAAGTTGACCTTGGGTCAAATATTCTAGTAACTAAAACTGAAAACGTAGTAGAGATGACAGTTCTTAGAACTGAAGTTGAGTCATTTATACTGAAAAGTTTAAAAGCTTACTCATTTACACTGCTAACTCAGTCCTCAACAGGAGCCCTGAAGAACAAAACAGCATAAAAAACAAAAACAAAACAAACACCTTCTATCCCCGTACTGAGGTTAGACTATGCTCAGCGGAAAACAGAACCCCCTCCAAGTGTTGAGTGGCTCTGTCACAAGGCCAGTCACAATGTGGTACGGAGTCCTAGGCTGAATTGTTAATGTGAGAGTAGAATGGTGGAAAACAGTCATCCTCATCCACACGTAGACCCCGATGGAATCACAGTGCTGGAAGGGACTTTAGAAATCCCTGTCTCACGCCTCATGAACTGTGGAAAAAACAATTAGGACTTTAGTTTGAGATGGACCTGACATTTGCTGGCTGTCTCCTTAAGTTTGTGGCCATAAGCTCTCCTGGTGGGGTTATAACTAGTTCCTTTGGGGGCCTTTATGAGGAGCAAATGAGGCAAAGTATCCGTAAGGCTGTCGCATGGGCAAGAATTCAACAGCCCATGGAGATCGCCTCCACGTGCAAGCCCTGCAGTCTCTGCCACAGAAGTGATGGAAGGATGTCCCACAGTGCCTCACACCTCACGAAACCATCACTCACTTCTTCCCCAGCAGGAGTTTCCATTTCTAAGCATTAAGCAGTTTTTCCTGTAGTTCAGCCAACATCTTCCTCAATGTGGCTTTCAACTATTGGCTTTGGCTCTGCCTGTTAGAGCAAGAGACAAGGAACCTGTGAGTAACTGAGTAACTCACTGCAGACTTCATCTTCTGAGATCAGAGATGAGATTCCCAGCCATGTATCAGGTCTACACTGTGCCATGCTAAGATGATAAGGTCTATGGGGTGTGGTGAATGCCAGATAAACTAGAAAGAGACTGTTAACCTCTACTGTTTCTGACTGTATTTCTGGTCATTTAAACAATGTCTCACGGGATCCCTGAAACTGAGACACCAGGACACAGAAAATTTGCTAACAAACTTTACAAGAAGCCCTTTAGATTAAATAATGTGAGTTAAGAGACTAGCCCCAAGCTCAGTAGGATTTACTGTCTGGAGTACAGAACTGGCAAGGTGTAGACACAACAAGAGGAGATATTCTGGCTCTCTCAAAACACATTTCTACTTTGTTTGGGGAAAGGTTACTAGTGACCTTGAGGGGAAAGAGCACTTGCTGAAGATCAGATTCGCATGACCTCCTGCCTCTAGGTGGATAACTCCCAGATAAACTTCACAGTGTAAGAGTCTTGACAATGGCCCTAAGGACTATTTCTCCCTCACTTTCCCTATGTCTGGACATAGCACAACATCTTCCCAGCTATTCCCTCCCCTCCACATCCAACAAAAGAAGTCTCCAACCCATTCTATTCCGCCTCTCTTTCCACTATACTAATTCTCCTGACAAAGGCTATTCTCCAGTCCATGTTCTGTATGATGTAGCATTCTTCACAAAGTATAGGTTATTTTATTCTCTTAGTGGTTTCTATTTTTTTAAGTTGGTTACTTTATTTATTTACATTTCAAATGTTGTCCCCCTTCACAGTTTCTCCTCTGCAACCCCTCTAAGCCATCCCCCTCCCCTGACTCTATGAGGGTGCTCCCCCCACCACCACCTACCCACTCCTGCCTCACTGCCTTAGAATCCCCTTACGCTGGGGTGTCGAGCCTCCACAGGACCAAGGGCCTCCCCTCCCACTGATGCCAGATAAGGCTATCCTCTGCCACATATGTGGCTGGAGCCATGGGTCCCTCCATGTGTACTCCTTGGTTGGTGGTTTAGTCCCTGGGAGCTCTGGAGGATCTGGTTAGTTGATATTGTTCTTCCTATGGTGTTGCGATCCCCTTCAGCTCCCTCAGTCCTTTCCCTAATTCCTCCATTGGGATCCCTGAGCTCAGGATCTGGTTAGTTGATATTGTTCTTCCTATGGTGTTGCGATCCCCTTCAGCTCCCTCAGTCCTTTCCCTAATTCCTCCATTGGGATCCCTGAGCTCAGTCCGATGGTTGGCTGTGAGCATCTGCATCTGTATTGGTCAGGTGCTGGTAGAACCTCTCAGGGAACAGCTATACCAGGCTCCTGTCAGCAAGCACTTCTTGGCATCAGCAATAGTGTCTGGATTTGGTGTCTGTATATGGAATGGATCCCCAGGTGGGGCAGTCTCTGGATGGTCTTTCCTTCAGTCTCTGTTCCATTCTTTGTTCCTGCATTTCTTTTAGACAGGAACCATTCTGGGTTAAAATTTTTGAGATGGGTGGGTGTCCCCAACCCTCAACTGTCCACCAGGCCTATCCACTGGATATGGTCTCTACAGGTTCTATCTCCCCTTTGTTGGGTATTTCAGTTAATGCCATCCCCATTGGTCCTGGGACTCTTAGTGGTTTCTCAATGCATTAATTAAAACAAAACAAAACAAAACAAAACAAAACTTTTCACACAAACTTTTTACTAGGCTACCACCGGCCTACAGGACACCTTTGTGTGGACTGACAGGGAATCCCTTTCCTTAGGTGAAAAAAAATCCCATACTGGGTGTGTGCTTAGTAAGCATGCACAGACTGGATTCTAGCTCCCTTTTCCCGGGCCAGCAGTCTGCCAGATGCAGCCTGAACTCTGAATCTTTGGCTTCCTCCATCCTGACTCTGAGTACTTTAACTGTTGAGGAAGAAACTCTTTCCAAAATAGCTGAGAAGTTCTAGGCAGAACTTTAAGCATTAATAGTTTATAAGTCGCTCAGATCCTGGTTTCTTTGTTTGTTGCCCAATGTTTTTCTTCCTCCCTCTTTATCTTTCTCCACACCCCTTTCTCCTTTTCCCTTCCCTCCAATCTCTCTCTCTCACTCTTCTCTCTCTAATCTTTGCACTGGGGTTGGGGGTTGAATCTAGGGCTTCATGCTAGCTACAAAGAGCTCTGCCACTAAACTGTATCTTTAGCACCTTAAACATTTTTGGAGCACCCTGGGACAAAATGTGTGCCAAGGCATTTAAGTACCAAGTGGTAAATAAAAAAGAAACCTTTATGGTTGGTTGGTAGATACCAGTAACTATTTTAGGAAAGACTATATCTTGTAAAATTACATAAAGCTAATGGGACAGGGCAAACTATAAACTAGATGACATGGGGCTTTGGAAGAGCCCTTTAAAGACGGAGTTTCCTTAATTCTGTTCATAGACAAGGGGTTACTTAGAAGATCAGTGGGTCCTGGCTGGTGCAGAAGGGGGAGGGTGGTGTTGGCCGGCACCTTAGTGAGCAGAGGGTTCTGTCCTGTCTCAGCACCTGGGTCCTCTCACTTGAGGGCTATTGCAGGAAAAGGAGGAAAGAAAGAAAGGACTGAATGGGGAATGGGAACGAGGAAGAGGGTGGCCGAGCGGTACCAGTTTGCTTCCAGTGTGGACAAACTGAGAAAGACAAGTAAAGAGATTCTCTTCCCAAACTTGGGAAGCTGCGACCAAGTGTTACCATCATAGCACAAGGCTACCAACTCTGTCATGAGAAGAATATGATCCCAGTGAATACTGAACTATATTACTTACCATTGAGAAGATGAAGCCACCTAAGTGTCTGCTTATGTATGTATATAAATGGACAGAGTAGCTTAGAATGCAAGACAAGTTTTGTACAAATTAAATTATTTTGTTGATGGTGTTCAAATAAAGCACAACTTACTTTATATGTAATAACTAAGTTATTTTAGCAGTTCTGAGGAAACAGATTTCTAAAAAAAATAAAGAAAGAAAGAATAAATATTATGCAAGCTCAGAAATTAGATAAAGTAAAACCTGGGTACAAAGGCCAGGCTTTAATTTTGTTTTTTATTCATCTGTGTCCTCTCCTGGTTCAACCTGTATTCTTACTACCCCCTTTGGGGGACTCCAGAACACTCAAGAAGAAGTGTTTGTTACTGAAACACATTATTAGTTTTTTTTTTATAATCTGTATCTAATATTGATGTACAAAGTACTATCTTTTCACTATTTTCTAAGTGAACGTTTTATGGCTGGTTCTGTAATTCTTTGTCATCCACGGAGGCAATTCCCATGTGATGATATAACTAACAGTTATTTGCCATTACCTTTCAAACCAGTTAGAATTTCAGATCCCAAACCAGGAGTCAGACCAATCATTTCTATTTAGCAATGCACAGATCATTTGTGAAAATATATCTCCTAAAAGTAAAGTGCTGTACTACTTTCCAAATATTAAGATCAAATACTGTTTGGAACCATTATTTCCCACTGTTTAGACTGAGGAGGAGGCTCAGAGGGAGCATGAACTGCCACAATGAAACCCATTATTTTGCATACTAATAAACTGGTAAAGGAGAAAAGCAAGTGAAACAGCTTCAAGGAGGTTAAGCAGCCCACCAAGATGATCACTGGCATAGCAGGCAGAGGGCAGGTATGCACACCACTGTTCTTGGACTCAGTAGCTCCAGGGGCTTGGTTCTTCCATAATGCCTGTCTCCCCACATTCTACACAGCACAGCTGTTAAGGACACAGATTCAATGGTTTGTTTGTTTGTTTCAAAATACTAGAATATTTTTATTATGACTTTAATTTAATTTCACTGTGGTTGGAGAAAATAATTTGTATGTTTTAATTCCTTTAAAATGTGCAACACAGACCCGCCCACTTGTGCTGAGGAGCCAGCAGAAGGAGGGCTCCAGATGCAGGGACTGAGGAAAAGCCAGGAGGTAAGAGCCTGCCTGCTTCCACCAGTGGCCAGAGACTCCTGCCTGGGCCACCAGGCCTCCATAGACAAACAGCGCAGGGAGAAAGCGACCCGCCCACTTGTGTGGAAAAGCCAGCAACAGGAGGACTCCAGACGCAGGGTCTGAAGAATAGCCGGGAGAGAGAACTGGTCTCCCAGCAATATTGACATCTGGGCTTGAAGGAAAGACAAGCCACAGTCAGAGAGAGTAAGACCAGCTAACACCAGAGATAACTAGATGTCGAAAGGCAAGGGCAAGAACACAAGGAACAGAAACCAAGACTACTTGGCTTCATCAGAACCCAGCTCTCCCACCACAGCCAGCCCTGGATACCCCAACACACCAGAAAAGGAAGACTCAGACTTAAAATCACTTATTAAGAGGATGATAGAAGATTTTAAGAAGGAAATAAATAACTCCCTTAAAGAAATACAAGAGAACACAGGTAAACAACTGGAAGCCCTTAAAGAGGACACACAAAAATCCCTTGAAGAATTACAGGAAAACACAATCAAACGGGCAGAATTACAGGAAAACACAATCAAACAAATGAACAAAACTATTCAGGAATTAAAAACAGAAATAGAAACAATAAAGAAATCACAAAGGGACACAACTCTGGAGTTAGAGAACATAGGAAAGAAATCAGGAGTCATAGATGCAAGCATCACCAACAGAATACAAGAGATGAAAGAGAGAATCTCAGGTGCGAAAGATACCATAGAAAACATGGACACAACAGTCAAAGAAAACACAAAATCCAAAAAGCTCCTAACCCAAAACACCCAAGATATCCAGGATGCAATGAGAAGACAGAACCTGAGGATAATAGATATAGAAGAGAGTGAAGACTCCCAACTTAAAGGATCAGTAAATACCTTCAACAAAATTATAGAAGAAAACTTCCCTAACCTAAAGAAAGAGATGAATATAAATATACAAGAAGCCTACAGAACGCCAAATAGACTGGACCAGAAAAGAAATTTCTCCCGTCACATTATGGTCAAAACACCACATACACAAAACAAGGAAAGAATATTAAAAGCAGTAAGGGAAAGAGGGCAAGTAACATATAAAGGCAGACCTATCAGAATTACACCAGACTTCTCACCAGAGACTATGAAAGCTATAAGATCCTGGGCAGATCTCACACAGACTCTAAAAGAACACAAATGCCATCCCAGGCTGCTATACCCAGCAAAATTCTCAATAATCATAGATGGTGAAACCAAAATATTGTACGACAAATCCAAATTTGCACAGTATGTTTCTACAAACCCAGCCCTACAAAGAATAAATACATGGAAAAGGCCAACTCAAGGAGAGAAACTACACTCAAGAAAAAGGAAGAAAGTAATCTTTCAACAAACTCAAAAGAAGATAGCCACACAAACAATATAAACAACATCAAAAATAACAGGAAATAACAATCTCTATTCTTTAATATCTCTTAACATCAATGGTCTCAAGTCCCCAATAAAAAGACATAAACTGACAGACTGGATCCATAAACAGGACCCAGCATTTTGCTGCATCCAGGAAATGCACCTCCATGTTAAAGACAAACATTACCTCAGAGTAAAGGGTTGGAAAACAATTTTCCAGGCAAATGGCCCCAAGAAACAGGCTGGAGTAGCCATTCTAATATCGGATAAAATTGACTTTCAACCAAAAGTCATCAAAAAGGATGAGAAAGGACACTTCATAGTCATCAAAGGAAAAACCTACCAAGCAGAACTCTCAATTCTGAACATTTATGCCCAGAATGTTAGAGCTCCCACTTTCATAAAAGAAACTCTACTAAGACTCAAAGCACACATTGCTTTGAGACTTCAACACACCACTATCAACAATGGACAGATCTTGGAAACATAAACGAAACAGAGACACGGTGAAACTAACAGATGCTATGAACCAAATGGATTTAACAGATATCTATAGAACATTTCATCCTGCATCAAAAGAACATACCTTCTTCTCAGCACCTCATGGTACCTTCTCCAAAACTGATCATATAATTGGTCACAAAACAAACCTCAACAGATAAAAGAAGATTGAAATAATCCCATGCTTCCTATCAGATCACTATGGATTAAGGTTGGTCTTCAATGGCAACAACAACAACAGAAAGCCCACATACACATGGAAGCTGAACAATACTCTGCTGAATGATAACTTGGTCAAGGAAGAAATAAAGAAGGAAATTAAAGACTTCCTAGAATTTAATGAAAATGAAAGTACAACTTACCCAAACCTATGGGACACAATGAAAGCAGTGTTAAGAGGAAAACTCATAGTTCTGAATGCCTCCAAAAAGAAACTGGAGAGAGCATACACTAACAGCTTAACAGCACATCTGAAAGTTCTAGAACAAAAAGAAACTAATACACCCAAGAGGAGTAGAAGGCAGGAAACAATAAAATTAAGGGCTGAAATCAACCAAGTGGAAACTAAAAGAACTATACAAAGAATCAACAAAACCAAGAGCTGGTTCTTTGAGAAAATCAACAAGATAGATAAACCCTTAGCCAGACTAACCAGAGGGCACAGAGACAGTATCCAAATTAACACAATTAGAAATGAAAATGGAGATATAACAACAGACTCTGAGGAAATTAAAAAAATCATCAGATCCTACTACAAAAGCCTATATGCAACAAAATTGGAAAATCTGGAGGAAATGGACAAGTTTCTAGACAGATACCAATTACCAAAGTTAAATCAGGATCAGATAAACCATCTAAGCAGTCCCATAACCCCCAAAGAAATAGAAGCAGTCATTAACAGTCTCCCAACCAAAAAAAAGCCCAGGACCAGATGGGTTCAGTGCAGAATTCTATCAGACCTTCAAAGAAGACCTAATACCAATACTCTTCAGTCTATTCCACAAAATTGAATCAGAAGGAATACTACCCAATTCATTCTATGAGGCCACAGTTACACTGATACCAAAGCCCCACAAAGACCCAACAATAAAAGAAAACTTCAGACCAATTTCCCTTATGTATATCGATGCAAAAATACTCAATAAAATTCTTGCAAACCTAATCCAAGAACACATCACAACGATCATTCACCATGATCAAGTAGGTTTCATCCCAGGGATGCAGAGATGGTTCAATACCCAGAAATCCATCAATGTAATCCACTACATAAACAAACTCAAAGAAAAAAACCACATGGTCATTTCGTTAGATGCCGAAAAAGCATTTGACAAAGTTCAAGATCCCTTCATGATAAAAGTCTTGGAAAGATCAGGAATTCAAGGAGCATACCTAAACATAGTAAAAGCAATATACAGCAAACCAATGGCCAAGATCAAACTAAATGGAGAGAAACTTGAAGCAATCCCACTAAAATCAGGGACTAGACAAGGTTGCCCTCTCTCTCCCTACCTATTCAATATAGTACTTGAAGTTCTAGCTAAAGCAATCAGACAACAAAAGGAGGTCAAAGGGATACAAATTGGAAAGGAAGAAATCAAAATATCACTATTTGCAGATGATATGATGGTATACTTAAGTGACCCGGAAAACTCCACCAGAGATCTGCTACAGCTGATAAACAACTTCAGCAAAGTGGCTGGATACAAAATTAACTCAAGCAAATCAGTAGCCTTCCTATACAAGAAGGATAAACAGGCTAAGGAAGAAATTAGGGAAATGACACCCTTCACAATAGTCACAAACAATATAAAATATGTTGGTGTGACTCTAACCAAACAAGTGAAAGATCTGTATGGCAAGAACATCAAGTCTCTGAAAAAAGAAATTGAAGAAGACCTCAGAAGTTGGAAAGATCTCCCATGCTCATGGATTGGCAGGATTAATATAGTTAAAATGGCCATCCTGCCGAAAGCAATCTACAGATTGAATGCAATCCCCATCAAAATCCCAACTCAATTCTTCATAGACCTAAAAAGAGCAATTCTCAAACTCATACGGAATAACAAAAAACCCAGGATAGCAAAAACTATTCTCAACAATAAAAGGACTTCTGGGGGAATCAGCCTCCCTGACTTCAAGCTGTACTACAGAGCAGTAGTGATAAAAACTGCATGGTATTGGTACAATGACAGGCAGGTAGATCAGTGGAATAGAATCGAAGACCCAGAAATGAACCCACACACTTATGGTCACTTGATCTTTGACAAAGGAGCTAAAACCACACTGTGGAAAAAAGACAGCATCTTCAACAAATGGTGCTGGATCAACGGGCGGTCTACATGTAGAAGATTGCGAATTGATCCATTCCTATCTCCCTGTACAAAGCTCAAGTCCAAGTGGATCAAGGACCTTCACATAAAACCAGATACACTGAATCTAATAGAAGAGAAAGTGGGAAAGAGTCTTGAACACTTGGGCACAGGGGAAATGTTCTTGAACAGAACACCAACAGCTTGTGCTCTAAGATCAAGAATTGACAGATGGGACCTCATAAAATTACACAGCTTCTGTAAGGCAAAGGACACTGTAAATAGGGCAAAATGGCAACCTTCAGATTGGGAAAAGATCTTTACCAATCCTACATCCGATAGAGGGCTAACATCCAATGTATACAAAGAACTCATGAAGCTAGACTCCAGAGATCCAAATAACCCTATCAAAAAATGGGGAAGAGAACTAAACAGAGAATTCTTAACCGAGGAAACTCGAATGGCCGAGAAGCACCTAAAGAAATGTTCAACATCCTTAGTCATCAGGGAAATGCAAATCAAAACAACCCTGAGATTTCACCTTACACCAGTCAGAATGGCTAAGATCAAAAACTCAGGTGACAGCAGATGTTGGCAAGGATGTGGAGAAAGAGGAACACTCCTCCATTGCTGGTGGGACTGCAAGCTGATACAACCTCTCTGGAAATCAGTTTGGCGGACCCTCAGAAAAATGAACATAATACTACCTGAGGACCCAGCTATTCCACTCCTGGGCATATACCCAGAAGATGCTCCAACATGTAATAAAGACACATGTTCCACTATGTTCATAGCAGCCATACTTATAATAGCCAGAAGCTGGAAACAACCCAGATATCCCTCCACAGAGGAATGGATACAGAAAATGTGGTACATTTACACAATGGAATACTACTCAGCTATTAAAAACAATGACTTCATGAAATTCGTAGACAAATGGATGGATCTTGAAAACATCATTCTGAGCCAGGTAACACAGTCACAAAAGAATGAACATGGTATGTACTCACTGTTAAGTGGTTATTAGCCCAAAAGTTTGAAATACCCAAGAGTCACTTCGCAGCAACAGTAGGGCTAAGTGTGAGGTCCCAGATGGAGGACTTGGAGAAGGGACTAAAGGAGCTGAGGGAGTGTGCAGCCCCAGGGAGGTAGCAACACTGGCAACTGGCCTGACCCCCGATACTCCTGGTGACTGATCCACCAACCAAAGAATACACATGGAGGGACCCATGGTGCTGGCCACAAATGTGGCAGAGGAGTGTCTTGTTATCCATCAGGGGGAGGAGAGGCCCTTGGGCCTGAGGGTGTTAGATCCCCCAGTATAGGAGAATGCCAAGGAGGGAAGACGAGAGTGGGTGGGGGTGGGGTGGGGAGGTGGGTTGGAGAATATCCCCATAGTGGCAGGCGGAGGGCGGAGGGAATGGTGAGGTTCCAAAGGGGAGATCTGGAAAGGGGGAAACATTTGAAATGTAAATAAAATATGAAAAAATAAATAAATAAAATAATAAAAAAAATGTGCAACACAAACTATGGTTCATTTTTTGGTAAATATTTCATGTGCACATGAGAAGAATGTGTATAGTATTGGGTAGTAGAAGACAGTACGAATGCCTCGTGTCAAGTTCGTCATTAGTATTCTTCAGTGTAGCTTTTAAAAATAACTTGATGCAATTTTCCATAGTATTTATTCTTTCTGGTTTTTGGTTTTTTTATATCTGTTATTAAGAGAAAGATTCTAACTTCTAGACTGTGCATCTCATTTTCTCCTTGTAGTTCTATCAGGCTTTGCTTCATTATTTATATATTGTATATATAATTTTATATGTGATTTTATATGTACTTTGTGTGTATATGTGTGACTGTGTATGGTGTATATGTGCACCATGGGAATATATGCAGAACCTGAGAGAGATGTTGAGTGTCCTGCTCTCCATCTTACTCCCTCAATGCAAGATCTTCCAATGAATTTGGAGCTAGCAAGCAAGCCAAAGAAAATGGCTACCTCTATATCCCACATGGTGAGAAGCCATGCCTAGCTTTTAACATGGGTGCTGGGGACTCGAACTCATTTGAACATTTAGGATTATTATGGTCTTTCACTGAAAAGACCCTTTATCATTATGAAAAGATTTCTGTCCCTGGTAATATCCTTTGGGTTCTAGGGATAGAATCCAGGGTCTTGCTCTTTCTAAGTAAGTGCTTTACTACTGAGCTGTACCACTAGCCATCTGATTCTGTCTTTTTAAAAATAATTTATTTTTAAATTTAAATACAAAAAAATCCAAGATAGCTGAAACAATGCTGGCTAATAAAAGAAGAGCAGGGGATCCCATAACTCTCAATTTTGAGTTGTACCTCGGAGATATAGTAACAAAGACAGCGTGGTATTGCATAAAATCAGACATGTAAGTCAACGCAATAGAATTGAAGATCTGGACATAAATCCATATGGCTTACGGACACATGAGTTTTGGGCAGAGAAGCCAGATACACACACTGGGGAAGGCCAGCATCTTCAACAAATGGTGCTGGTCAAACTGGGAAGCTACATGTAAAAGAATTCAAATAGATCCATATCTATCACCCTGCACAAAACTCAATTCTGAATGGATCAAAGACCTCAACACGAAACCAGATACACTGAACCTGATAGAAGAACAGAAGAGAAAGGGGAAAATAGTCTTGAATTCACTGGAACAGGAAAAGCCTTTCTGAACAGGACTTCATTAACATAGGCACTTACATCAATAATTAATAAATGGAATCTCATCAAACTGAGAAGCTTCTGCATAGCAAAGAACACTATCATCCAGACAAAGTAGCAGCCTACAGAATGGGAGAAGATTCTTTACCAGTACATATCACATAGACGGTTAACTAATATCCAAAATATATACGGCATTTAAAAAACCTAGATATCAAGAAAACAAGTAACCCAATTAAAAAATGGGGGTACAGATAGATCTAAACAGAATTCTCAAGAGAGGAATCTCAAATGGCTGAGAAATATAACACCTTGGCCAAGAGGAAAATGCAAATCACACAACTTTGAGAGTTCATCTTATACCTGTCGGAATGGCTAAGATCAATAGAACAAGTGACAGCCATGTTGGCGAGGATATGGAGTAGGGGGGCACTCCCTCCATTTTTGGTGGGAGTGAAAACTTGTATAGCTACTGTGGAAATCAGCGTGGTGGTTTCTTAGGAAGATGGGACTCAATCTATCTTAAGACCCAGCTATACAACTCCTGGACATATACCCAAAGGATGCTTCATCCTGCCACACAGACACTCAGCCATAGTCATTGTTGCTATATTCACAATAGTCAGAAATTAAAAACAACCTAGATGCTCCTCAACAGAAGAATGGATTAAAAAATGTGGTACCTTTACACAACAGAGTACTTGTAAATTCTCAAGTAAATAGATGGAACTAGAAAAAAATCATCCTTAGTGAGGTATCCCAGACCCAGAAAGACAAACATGGTATGTATTCACTCAGATGTGGACATTATCTATTAAGTCAATGATGACAAACTACAATCTGTAGATACAGAGTAAGAGAAGATAGTTCTCATCAGAAAGGAGAAATAGAATAGATAGCTATAGATGATTGTGCGGGGAGGGGGTTGGAAGGGGCAGGGTGAGGGAGGGAACATGGCTAGAGACAGCTAAAATTAAGGTGCATTTGAGGGGTGGTACGGAAGCTTCCTAAAATGTATCCTTATATGAAGGTGATCTAACTAAAATCACCAAATAATGAGGGTAGACAAGAGTCCCAGCTGGCCATCTCTTGTCACCAAATGAAGCTTCTCGTTACAGGACTGGGTTACAGCTAATTGAGTTGCTGGCCAAAGGGGTTCTATGGGAACCTCCAAACAAAGGCTGTTGCCAAGACTATAAGTTGCTCTCCACAAATTGATGGCCAAGCTCTATTGCTGAAGACAACACGTATATAATTCATTGAGCATGGAGAAGTTGACCTGGTGCCTACTTAGAACCTTCACTCGTACATTCTAGCATCTTTGGTACAGGAAGGTACTCTGTTTACTACAGAAAGAAAAACATAACAATTAACCCTGTCGCAAACCCTTAAATTGACAATGGTGTCCTGCCTGTAAGATATGCTAGAAAAATGGTGGCACACTGCTTGTGCAAGTAACCAACTGTCATAGTCTGTGTTCTGTTGCTGTGGACAGATGCCGAGGCAATGGCAACTCTTTTTTTTAAATTTTTTTCGAGAAAGGGTTTCTCTGTGTAGCCCTGGCTGTCCTGGAACTCACTCTGTAGACCAGGCTGGCCTCGAACTCAGAAATCCGCCTGCCTCTGCCTCCCAAGTGCTGGGATTAAAGGTGTGCGCCACCACTGTCCGGCAGCAATGGCAACTCTTATAATGGGAAGCATTTGGTTGGGGCTTGCTTACAGTTTCAGAGGCTTAGTCGGTTTGCCATCAGAGTGGGAGGGCAGCACGCAGGCAGAATGGTGTTGGAAAAGTAGCTTGAGAGTTCTACATTCGTCCAGCAGGCAGCAGGAAGAGAGCCACTGGACCCAGTGTGGGTTTCTGAAACCCCAAAGCCTACCCCAAGTGGCGCTCTTCCTCTAATAAGGCCACACCTACTCCAATAAGGCCACGCCTCTTAATTCTTAATGCTGACCATGCATTCAAATATGAGTCTATGGGAGCCATTCTTATTCAAACTACCACACTTGATTGGACTTAGGGCCCACTTCATCAGATGGAACTTATATACAATACTGCCAGGGTGAGCAAGAACCTGACATAAGACAGCCCGGGGACCTAGGGTAAAACGGGACAGTACGAAACTAAAACAAACCGTAGAGATAAAAATTACTCCTAATGCTAGACTCTATGGATCTATGGATCAATGCCTTGCTCAGCTATCATCAGAGGAGCTTCTTTCTGCAGCAGATGGGGACAAATTCTACAGAGACTCACAGCTGGACATCATGCAGAGATGAGAGACCTTGGAACACTAGACCCTAAATGGGATATCCCTAGCAAATCCCTCCCCTCAGGGCTCAGAGAACCCTGAGGAAGAAGCGGTGGAAAGAGTGTAAGAGCCAGAGGGCATGGAGGACACCAGGAAACTAAGTTCTTCTAAATCAACATGAGCAAAGCTCATATGATCTCAGAGACTGAGACAGCATGCACAGGCCTGCACCAGGTCCTACAGCTTAGTGTTTTTATTAGATTCCTGAACAGCCCAACGAGTAGATCTCTGACTTTTGGGTCTCTCATGGGCTCTTTTCCTTTTGTTTGTTTGTTTTGCTCAATTCCAAGGAGTTAGTTTTTGTTTTATATATTATATTGTATTACACTCTCTTAGAAGCCTGTTTTACTAACGAGAACGAGAAAGAGATTACATCTGGATGGGAAGTGGGGAGAAACCGGAAGGAGTAGAGGGAAGGCAACTGTAATTAACACATACTGCATAAGAAAAATCATTTTATCTTTAATTATGTGTATGTGTATTCATGAGGGGTTGTATGCATAAGCATGAGAGCCTACAGAGGCCATAGACATCAGATCCCCTTGAGCTAGATACAGATGGTTGTGAGCAGCCAAACACTGGTGCTGGGAACTGAACTTGGGCCTTCTATAAGAGTGGTACATACTCTTTACCTCTCTTCATCTTTCCAGCCTTCTGATTTAAGGGGGGGGGGGGAGAAAAGAGAGGAAAAAAGAGAGGAAGGAAGGAAGAAAAAAGGAAGGAAGAAAAAGTTTTTGGATTACCTTTGGTGTGTTTGCTTTCTTGTGGTCTGTCGAGCTTTGTAAATCTATTTAATTCATCAACATTTCACCATGACCTATTCAGATACTTGTGTCTCTACACTCTTCTCTGATCTCCAGGGATTCTAACTGCATGCCTCAGGCTGCCTGGGTTTCTCTCACGGCCCCCTCACTGATGCTCTGCTTTTCACTTTAAAAGCAGACTTTTAAAGAAAATCTTGTTTTAATCTGTATCTAACTCCAGGGGATTTGTTTCTTTCTGTTTGCTGTGTTTTCAGGTGCACTGTACTTTTCCTGTCAGATGTCTAACTTTCTACTAATCTAATGCGTTCTTGTCTGAATGTGCTCTTACAGCTTTCAATTTACATCTTGTTTATAGCTTGCATGACTAAACTTAAACATGATAAACATTTCCTTTACCTCTTGGACATGGCAAACACGTCAACTGTTATAATGTTATCTTCTAATCTTAGCATCTGTGTCTTTCTGAGTCATTTAAAACCTTTATTTTTATGTTATGCATATAGTGCTGGGCTGCACATATGCCAATGGATCGTGTAAGTGCAGTACCCATAGATGCCAGAACAAAAGCATTAGACCCCTTGGTACTAGAGTTACAAACAGTTGTGAGCTACCATGTGCGTGCTGGGAACTGAACCTGAGTCCTCTGGGAGACTGGGCCAACTCTGCAGCCCATCTGGGTTGGTTTTTTTAGTCATTGATTTTTCTTTTTATTATGAGTTCTATTCTTCTAGTTCTTTTTGCGTATGGAAATTATGGATTAGACACCAGGCACTGTGAGTTTTACCTTGGTAGCTGCTTGTGCTCACTTCTGTTTGTCTTCCGGAATCTGGATGTTGGTATTCCTATCAATATGTGTAGTATCTATTTGGGGAATGGTGGAGTGTCTTAGAATCAACCGGCTTCAGGTCTTCCTTTAGACATTTGTTAGGATCAGACCATCATTAAATCTAGGCCTAACAATGTCCAATAATGGAATGCCAACTATGGAAGAGCCTTCCATGTGTCCAGTATATTACAGGTTTTCTGGTCCGTCTGGTGAAAAGAGGCTAAAGCCTGGTTGTGTGTGAGTGTTTGGTCTTTATTTCTCTCAGATTGGCCTTCCCTGGCTAAAGCTTGCCCACATGCACATCCTAGACCACCCACCCGCTTTCCTCCTCTTTAGAATGTTCTCTGCAAACACTACTTTGAGAGCAGTTGCTACTTTAATCTCCACAGACTCCTCAGTTCAAAGCAGATGCCAAGCTTAGCCTGTTCCCAGTCTCCTGTGTCACAGCCTGCAGACTGTCAAAGGACTAAACTACCACAGTCATAGGACTGTCACCAGCATCCTGTTACTGTCAGATGTCTTGAGACCACTGTTTTCTGTTTTTCAGCCCCCTCTGGGGTTTTATCTGTTCAGATGGAAGAGTACGTCGGATCGTTTCAACTGTACTGGTGAGAAGCAGACATCCTGGACTTTGCACTTAGACACTGGAGGATGCAGTTAATGCCAGCTCCTTCCCTTGCTCTGTAGCCTTCATATATTACCTGGCTTCTCCCAGGCTGTAAAGCTGGAACATGATGTCATAAAAATTAAACTTATAAAAATTACGCTTATAAGAAGCACTGAGCACAGAGCCTGGTGTACAGTAAGCACTGTAAGAATGGGGACCATTTTGTTATCTGGATTAATGGTTTGTATCAGACATTCCTGAAGATGATTCTAGATCTAAAACGTTTGGATTTTATTAACTCAATCATTAAAATTACATAAAATAATTAAATTAAACTATGCTTTCAATATTTTAGTTGTATGCTTATTAGATACAATTAAAAGTGGCATTATATGTAAATAGCTTCATCTTTGTCAAACTTTGTCTTTTGTGTGCTACTTTTTCCTTCACTGATAGCGTATTACAGCACATTAGGAACCATAGGCCACTTGAATTGACTATGGGAAACATTTTCTTATGCTCCTTCTAATTTGGAATTTATTATTTCATTGTTTGTTTGCTGAGCAGGGTCTCACTATGTAGCCCTGGCTTACCTAAAACTCTTTTGTGTAGACCACGCTGGCCTAAATTCACAGAGATTCTCCTGTTTCTGTCTCCCCAGTATTGGGATTAAAGATACGAGCCATCAACCTGGCAAGTTTGGAATTGATTATTTCTTGAAGTGAACTCCATTGTCAATCTGGATATTCTAGCCAGGAAATAAGGTTTTGTTTGTTTTCAAAAGGTGTACGTACTAAAAATGAGATCATTAACACACTTCCCAAATGTTTCTAGACTGTAATATGTTAATGATAATCTAAGAAAATACTTGGTTGTAATTTGTCTGCTATACTGAAAAGTGAGTGTCAACAAGTGATATGAATTAGTTATGTAATTATTCAAGCTGCAAGAGGATTTTTTCATCACAAAATTTTAAATGAATAGTAGCAATATTGTGCATTTGGAACCAATTTTAAAGGTTCAGCATGCCCATTAATTTGCTTTCTTTGTATTCAAGCAATACTTAAAATAAACAAAAATTCATGACAATTAGTAAACAGTTATTTTAAAATGTGCCCTCTTTGTTGCGTAGCAACTATTGATTCTGTTATGTGTTTTTTACATACTCTAAAATAATTAAGCACAGGCACAAATTGCTATCTACTTTTTAAGAACGTTAAAAGCATTTAAGTTATTAAGTTTATTCTAATTTGTGTGTTATATATTTGTAAAGAGAACATTTCATTCCTACGCAAAGGCACAGTGACCCACGAGAAATGACAATGTCATATGAGTGATTCTCCTTTCTCATGAGAGGACTTTTAAGGAACTTTTTATTCACAGTCTTAAGAGCTAACACAGTCAGGACGTTCTTATTTTCTCTGGTTTTACTGATCTGATCCTGATTTACTGCTGGTTGTACAGTAACATTTATTATGAAGTGATGCTTTCTCAAGTTTATACAAGCCAGAGGACATCCGTGAGGTCGGCGACACGTAGTCGAGAGAGCAAGCACTGAGGAGGACCATCCCGATATTGCACAGGATTCTTTTCACCACCAGGCTAACTTTGTACAAAGTGAGAGCATTGAATTTTTAATGTCAGATGCTAGCATTTTCTTAATCTCTGAGCAGGACTAGAATGATCCATAAAGACTCATTTTCAATAGATTGCACCCAAAATAACCCAGAGGGGTGTGAGTGGGAGAGCTGTTCAGGGACGGCAGGAACTTTCACTCCATCAGACCTTAGGGCTCGGAGACAGTGACTGCCGTCTCTCTAGCCGGCTTAAGTCTATCTCAGCAATCGGAGTCAGGCAATCTCATAATAAATATCCGCAAACTGCTTTCCAAACAGCTGCTCTCATCTCAAGACTTATGGTCATGACAGACTATTTTTCCAGACCTTCACCACAGTGCACAAACTACTCTAACATGTGCTCACTAAAATACCTCCTGTTTTGAACTGTTTGGTTGATAGTCTGGAATGGAATCCAAGGCTTTGCGCATGCTGGAAGATCATCTTTTTGAGTATTAAAACATTCAATTGATAAGGATCAGGGAAGTGAACAGGAGCAGACCGTCTAATTAACTAGACCAAGAATCATCAAAAACTCTAAGTGGGAACTTTTCACAAGAAGGAATAGGTCTACTATCTGAAGCAAGACTGAGGCATTTACAGCAACTCCAACCCATGGTCTCAAATTTTATTCCCAGCTATGGACAGCCACACTCGACGGTGATCTTCCTCCCCACACAGGTGTTCTTCAGTCCAGGTTGTCCTCAGAGTCATATTCTTTGTGTGTCAGCCTTAGCACTGGGGTAACAGGTGTGTTACCACCAGAAGCAGATGACCATTTTATAGTCATAATCTGACTATCTAAGGACAAAGGAGAAGGTATTGATCCATAGAAGGCTAGTACTGAGTGGAGATGTCTGACAACAAGAAATGACAAATTTAGAATCCAGCAGAGCCGCTAACAGTACATCAAGGGTTTCCATATGCAGAACACACAGGGAGGAACTACAAGAGGAGCCAACAGCTGGAAAGTGGCTGAGGGCACAAGCGATAGGATCCAATCCCCAAGAAGAATCTGAGAGGAGCTGAACAAGTGATGAGGAGCACAGCTACACCATCTGAATTTCAGCAGGAAGCTCCAGTTATGGGGAAAATGTAAGCCATAGGAAATAAGTGTCCTGGGGCTGCATGTAGTTCTCAGGCAGCGCTTGGCTTAGCATGTTCATGGCCTTGGGTTTCAAACCCAGCACTATCCCCAGTTTGTTGCAACAAATGATACAGCTGAGGCACTAGCTGAGCTAGTGCCTACACTGGGTGCAGAGGCAGCTGGAGGAAAGGCGGGAAGGCTCAGGCTCTGTGTACAGGGTGGTTCCCATGAGTCAGTGAGGAGGACTGAAGCTTGTGTCAGGGGGGTACTGTGCTGCTGAGAAAGGAACTAACAGCTTAACGAGCCTGACTTGCGATATTTAAACATATTTAAGCCATTCTTTATTGACACCTTGAAAAATATAGCAAAGTTCAAAGACTATAGTGGACTGTTTTCATGCTCTGAGAGAAACAGTTCTTAGTAGTAGAAAGAGAAATAGTTGCTCATTTAACTTTACCAGAGTAAAATAGTCAAAATTTCATAACTAATAATTTAAAGTCATTTCTATTCTCTTATCTTAGAAGCAAAGAAATGAGAGTTATTAGTATTTCTATAGTTTAACAAATATGATCAAATTCAGATTCTGACACTTGCTGGAAAAAAGTAAATATTTAAAGATTAAAATGTTTTCTGCATAAGAACCAAGAAATATCCTAAGATCACAGGACTGTAAAATCTATTTTTTCATTTTCCCTTCTTATTTCTTACCACATTGTCTAATATTTTGGAAAATACATATATCTTAAGTATATTTGGAGTTGGACATTTCCAGATGGAATCAAAAGAATTCGCCAAAGCAAAGACACCTATCTGGAACAGTCTTTGGGCAGATGGATACAATGTTTCAAAAGCAAGCTAGACACATGCAGACGAGCCACAGCCTTACCTTTTCCCTCCAGCTGTCATCGCTCAGCAGCTTCTGTCTCAGGGTTTCCTGCAGCTGCTCGATGCTTTTCTTATGAGAAACCAGCATCAATTCTCTGAAAACCATAAACCCAACAGATGAGTTGGGACTCAGCCCTCATGATCCTCCAAAGTTGCAATTCCCGACTCCTCAGATGGTATTCATTCACAACATCTTTAACAACATAGATATTGCTTTGGAGTGAAATCCCAGTCACCCTGACTTGCCACTCCCTTGCACATCCATCCCAGGGCAGCTAGCCAGAAGTCAAGGGCTGAAGAGATGCTCGGTGGGTGAAGTGTTTACCATACAAGAGTGAGGACCTGAGCTTAGAACCCCAGAACCCACAAGAAGCCAGGTGTGGTAGCATACTTCTATAATATCAGACCTCCTCTAGCAAGGTGGGGAGCAGAGACATGAGAATCCCAGAAGCTCTTGAGCCTGCTAGCCTCTATATGCTGTGGTGAATAGAAGGCGCTGACTCGAATGAGGTAGAAAGTGAGGTTCAATATCTGAGACTATCCTCCATATATGTGCAATGGCATGTGCATGCTCATATTCTCATACACACACACACACACACACACACACACACACACACCCCACCATGTACACAAGATTTTTAAAAGCCCTGCCTGAAGTCATATCAAGTATCTTTTTCAATCATATTGCAATAAAACCAAAAATCAGTAAGAAAAATTTCAACACTATACATGCAAATGAATGTTAGATAACTTATTTTTGAACAACTAATGATCAAGAAATAAATTTAATTTTTTGGTGAAACAAATGAGAGTGGAGGTACATACATACAAACTCTGTGACAGGGCAAAAAGTGTCAAGAGTCAAGCTCACGATAGTCAATAACCAGGTGACAGACACAGAAAAGCTTAAATACAATTGATGGCTACATGCCAAAGAGCAAATGAGAACAAGCCAAACCCAAAATTAGAAGAAGGAAAGAGAACACATTTCAGATCATAAGAAAATGAAATAGACAATAAAAAATGTGGTTACAGTTTGTTTTCTGTTGCTATGTTGAGGACCAGAAGCCAGAGTAGCCTGTGGGGGAAAGCGTTTATATTTGACATACATGTCCTAATCACAGTACATCACTGAGCAAAGCCAGGGCAGGAACTCAAGCAGAATAGAAACCTGGAGGCAGAAATTGAAACAAAGTCTTCAGAGGAACACTTGTGTTCCCTATGGACTGGGCAGTTTACTTCCTTACACAACCATTTTCCCCAGAGATACACTGCACACACCAATAACTAAGCGAGAAAATGCGAGACTCGGTTTAAGACAGCTGCAGGCACTGCCACCTGAGGGGCTGTGTGCTGCTCCAAGGAGTCTGAGAGACCCACAGAGGCTCTGAGGGGAGATGCTGCCGCGGAGGATAAGCCTGCAGAGTGCTCAGTATCCCTGGAACAAGAACAACAAAAACAACAACAACAATGGCAGTCTTATGGGAGGATGCTATTTAAAGGAGGTTTTATGGAATTGGGCAAAGAGTGGGGGAAGGAGTGGGGTGCACAGCCAAGAGACATGGAACTAGAGACACGGTGGCGACAAGTGTAGGAGCACAGCCATGGTGGGAGCTCAGCCACGGGGGCCCCCACTCCTACTCCTGCCGGGGAGGAGAGAGCATAGGGTGGTGGTGCTGGCAAACACAACTGTCATGCTTGGGGTACCTGCAGAACAGCTGGTGCCCAGGGCAGAGTGGTGTACAGTAGACCGAAGCTCTCACAGGTCCTGGTCATGATTCTGAACAACAATAAGATATCCAAGATGAAGATTGGTTTATTTTCTGAATTAAGTCTCTCAAAAGACCTCTATGGTTCATGCTATAGCAGGAGGCCATATCGATGCTCATGATCAGGGCTGCTGCAGGAGGCCATGTTGATGTCTGTTTCATGCTAGGGCCAGAATTGTCTGTGGTTCATGCTGCAGCTGAAATTCATGTCGATGTCCAAGGACCATGCTGCTGGGGAAGATCATGTTGAGGTCCGTGTTTCATGCTACTGCTGGAGGCTGTATGGATGTCCATGGTCAGTGCTGGCACAGCAAACCACTTGAAGGTTTATGATTTGTGCTGCTGCAGGCTGCTACATACAGGGAAGTGTCTTTTGTAGTGGTATCAATGACTAAAGATTCCTGAGATTGAGAGACACTGATGGGGGTCTGTGACACCCTCCCCCCCACCAAACAAAAAGAAATAGTCCAGACAGGAAGCTGTTGAAGAGTCCTTTAAAATTGTGATAAAGATGCTGAAGTGTAGCTCTTCACAGTTGATGGTTTCTGGTGGGGGTGGGGAAGGACTCAGTGTTCTTCAAGGAGCTGGTCACTGGGAGATTGACCATGTGCCAATGAGTATATGGGCAACACAAATTGGACTTGCTGTATTTGGGGGATGGGGTGGGCATAAGGGTGGGAGAATGAACCTGTGAGGAATGGGAAGTGACTGCGATTTGGGTACATTACATGACATTCTCAGATAATTGATAGCAATATGTTGGGGGGAAAATGTTTCACAGACTTGATTACAGGCCAAAATGATAGAGGCATTTTTTTTCCAATTGAGGTTCCCTCTTCTCAGGTGACCTGATTGTGTGTCAAATTGACAAAAACCAAATCAGCACAAACACAAAAAAATCAAAGTATGAACAGCTGGGGTCTGTTAAATGTGTCCTGCTTATATAGAAGCCCTGAGCTGGCTCTTAAAACCATAAGGTGCCTCACAACTGCCTGTAACTACAGCTCCATGATATTCAACGTCTACCTCTGCTCCCCAAGAGGGCCTATGACTTAAGTGTATATCCCCCACCCTATGTATACATAAGAAAGACTTTTTAAAAATTAGATATGGCCATATGTGGTGGCATGCTCTTTAATCCTAGCAGAGGCAGATGAATTTCTGTGAGGTTGAGGCCAGCCTTGTTAAATAGTAAGTTCCAGGCATAGTGAGTCCCTAACTTTAAAAAAAATCAGAGATGAAAAGAGACATTCCAATGGGTAACACAGAAACAGATAACTTCCTGAACCCATCTGCTTTCCCAAGGCTGAGCCATGATGTAGAAGAAAACCAAAGAGAACAATAACAGATAATGAAACTGAATCTGTCATTTAAAAAACAAGTCTCCCATCAAAAAAAAAGCCCAGGACAAGATAACTGCACTGCTGAATTCTACCAAACATTTAAAGAAAAGCGTATTTCAGGTTCTTCTTACACTACTCCACAAAATTCAACACGAGGGCATCTCTCCAAACACAGCCACTGATGCCAGCCTTATCCCACTGTTACCACAACCACACAAGAACGTCTCAGCTGGAAAAGGTTGATAACCCTGATGAACACAGATACAAAAATCCTCAACAAAACATTAACAAAATTAAAAAGATTACCATTATTCATAATAGGTGAACATAAATAAGTCAATAAGCAAAATAAAGTACACTATCACAACAAAGGACAAAAGCTATTTGATCACCTCAACTCATGAAAATGTTGACAAAATTCAACATTCAACACAGAACAACTTAGGTGTAGAAGAAGCATACATATACTTCAACAGAATACAATAAGCTAACATCTAATCTGTACTGCATAAGAAAGAGTTGAGAGCATTCTCTCATAACATCCAGAGCAAGACCACCAGTCGTATTCAGCATAGTGTTGAAAGCCCCAGGCAGAGCAGTTAAGCAAAGGAGAGAGATGAAGGCATCTGAACTGGAAATGGGGATGTGAGATTGTCATATTTGCAGACGGCATGCTCTTACATAGAGAAAAACTCAGACTCCACCAAGCACCTATAGGGATTATAAGTGTTCAGGAAAGTTGCAGGATACACAATGTAAAAATAGCAAATTATCTACAATAGAAACCAAGAAAGCAATCCCACTTTTTCAGTAACTATGAAAAATAAAATGGAGTACATCTAAGCAAAAGGTGAAAGTTCTCCACAATGAAACTAGATAAAACTGAATTTAAAAATTGAAGAGCACACACCATAAGATGAAATACATTCTGTATTTATAGACTGGATGAATCAATACTGTTAAAATGTATATATTGCCAAAGTTGTTTATAGAGTCGTTATAATCCCTACCAAAGACATTCTTCAGACAACCATGGAAAACAATCTTGGAAGTTCTTTGGACCACATGCATATGCACACACACACACACACACACACACACACACAAATGCACACACACACAAATGCACATACACAGCACACACACAAATGCACACACATACTTGCACCAACAAGAGTATTAATAGATAAAACAGTGTTTACCAAAGGGAAGAAAAGCAGAGGGAATATGCTAAATAATTTCAAAATAAGCTGCAAAGTTGTAATAATCAAACAGCAGGAAACCGGCAGAGACAGACACAACAGCCATTGGAACAGAATGGCTGTGCATGTCGGTGCACACTATGACCATGGACTTCTAACAATCAGCATGCAGGGGAGGAAGGACAGTCACTTCAATAAATAATGATTGGAAAATTAAGTAGACAGAGAATGAAATTAGATCCCTTAACTGACCAATTGTAAAATCAAACTAAAAGTGAATTAAAGGCTCAAAGGTAAGACCTGGAAAAATGAAGCTACTGGAAGAAACTATGGAGGGGACTAGGGCATCTGAATGGCAAGGACTTTTTAGAGAAGACCTAGAAATCACAGTAAACAAAAGTATAAATCGACAAATGAGATCATGACAATGCAAAGCCTTGCTCAGAGCAAAGGAAGTAGCCTGAAGAAGCAAGCTGCATCATGGGAGGCCATACTGGTAAACCACACAGCTGATAAGGAGCCAACATCTAGATATAAGAAATTCAAATAACAGCAAAACCCTGATACAATGCACAGTAAACATCTCTGAAGAGAAGATAAGCAAATGACTCAATAGGCATGTGCAAAATGCTCAATACCACCAATCACTAGGAAGTTCAAATCAAATCTGCCTATATCACCTTATCCCAGAAAGCATGGCTACTCCAAAATGAGAAATGCTGCAGAAAAGGGAGTCCTTTTTCACTGTTTTTGGGAGTGTAAATTAGTGTAGCCATTTTAGAGAACAAGATGGAAGGTCCTTAAAAAAACTAAAAATAGAGCTACCATCTGGTCCAGCAATCTCACTGCTGGGTACATATCAAAGAGGGTGGGGAATCAGTATGTCAAGGAGACATCTGCACTCCCATGCGCATTGCAGCAATAGCCAAGAAATGGAAAGAAGCTAGCATCTATCACACGAATACAGAAAGTCTGGTAAAACACAGCAGCATACTATGGCAATTACAAAGAAGGAACTCCTGCCATTTGTGACGATGTGGTTAGAACTGAGAGCATTGTGTTAAGTGAAATAAGCTAGGCACAGAAAGACAAGCAAGCACTGCATGATCTCACACATACATGGTTTACAAAGAGTTATCTCATAAGGTTTAAGGATAGAATAGTGGTTACCAGAGATGGGAGAGGCTGGGAGTAGAGAGAGGTGAAGCTCTTGCTCAGTGATGACTGACTACAGTTAGGAGTAAGAGGGTCTGGTGTTCTAATGCTAACTGTGTGCCACCCTTCCAAAAGCTCGAAGAAAGTATTCTGAATATTTTCAGAATACATGATAAATGTTTGAAGAAATTGCTGTGTTTAACCTACCCATATATCTAGAACCAAAGATAAATGGGTAGGTGGGATCTGCTCCAATACCATGGGCTCACTCCACGTGTAGTGGGTAGGGTTATAATTTCCCTAGGTATGATCTCCCTCTTTTAAGCCAGCCTTGAGTTCAGTTGTAAAGCTGCCAGTTATCGCCAACGTACAAGCATCATTACTGCACCTTTAAGGATATCTTGTGTGATGGTGACTATTATGGTTCATAACAGCCATAGCTGGGTGGGGCTATGACCGTCTTCCTCCCTTTGTAGCTTTCCTTTCATGGTATTTATGAAAGCCAGTCCTCAGAGGGCTTTTAAGTCAGTTCTGAATCACTCCTCCCCCCAGGACTATGTCCAAAGTGCACAGTGTCTTCAGTAAACTTCTGGGGAAGCAACCAAGTACAACAGCAATAGTCTCTGGCCAACACGTTGAAAGGAGGCTTCTCACACCAGGTACTGGGCTCGAGGAGGTTATTAGATGAGACAGCTCTTGGGAGGAGTCTTAGCATTCCAGGAGGCATGTGGAACTTTACTCAACTACATACACATGTACTCACACACATGTACTGTATGTGCTCACATACATGTACTGTATGTACTCACACACATGTACTGTATGTGCTCACATACATGTACTGTATGTACTCACATACATGTGCTCACATACATGTACTGTATGTGTTCACACACATGTACTGTATGTGCTCACATACATGTACTGTATGTACTCACACACATGTACTGTATGTGACTTTAGGAAAATATAAAACAATGATTCCCTATATGTTTTTCAAGACATGAAAAACATTATTATTATTTATTCTGCCTTCCTCCCTTTCTACTTCCACTCTCTTAAACAAATATAATTCCTAGCTTCACTCTAAATATTTATCCTTATGCCCACAGAAAATGTAACTCATACCCCTCAGAGAAGCATCTCTTTGAAGCAAAAGGAGATCATTACAGAAAACTATAACTAGCCAAAAATGCAGACAACTGACTGTGGGTTACCCAGTCACAACCGATAAAACTACAGTACAACTCCTGCACCTTTGCAGGGATCATCTCAGAAGATACAAAAATTGCAAAGAGATAGAGGACCAGGAAGCCTGCTGTGAGATTGTGCCTTCTAGTTATAGGGAAGTTATACCCATAAACCTAAACGACATGGCTGCCTAAACAGAACTTGAACAATTCCAACATTAGTTGACAGCCCAATGTAGATGGGGTGAGGGAGCAGGAATTTCATAAGGCCCCACTCCTATATGAAGAGCTACAAGCATTTAACAACTGTTGAGAGAGGGAGAATTAGTTTCCCCTAAATCCAGTACCAAGTGCTTATCCTAGAAACATGCACAGAAGCAAAGCTGAGCAAACTCAGCAAGATGTATTTATATATTTGTTTATATATATCTATCTCTATCTGTAGAGATATCTAGATAGAGACAGACAGACAGACAGACAGACAGACCGGTTAAAGAGGAGGAGGCCATGTATTTGAGAGGGAGAGGAGCCATAGAGTGGATAGGAAGGAGGAAAGGGGGATGATGTAATTATATGTAATTAAAGTTTCTGCAGACTTCAGCAGCATGTTCTCCATAGACTATTTCCTCAGTGAGCCACACATTTCTCCTATCCTTTCTAATGCCCAAAGCCCCATTTTAGGCTTTTAAGTCACCATTCTGAACTGTAGAAGAACTTAATTTGTGTTTTCAAAGTGAAATGAGATAGATATGGTGGTTTGAATAAAATGACCCCCATAGGTCGTTAGGAGGCATGGCCTTATCAGGGTAGGTGTAGCCTTGCTGGAGGAAGTGTGCCACGGTGGGGCTGGGCTTTGAGGTCTCCTATGCTAAAGCTACACCCAGTGTCACACAGTCTCCTTCTTCCACCTGTGGATCAAGCCGTAAAACTCTCAGCTCCTCCTCCAGCCCCATGCCGGCTTTCACTCTTTCATGTTTTCCTCCATGACAATAGTGGACCTCTGAAACTGTAAACCAGCCCAAATTAAGGGTTTTCCTTTATTAGAGTTGCTGTGGTAACGGTGTCTCTTCATAGCAACAGAAACCCTAACTAAGACAAGTTGGCACCAGGAGTGGGGTACTGCTGTGATAGGCCTAACCATGCTTTTGTTTGGAGGAATGTCGACTCTGGAACTTTGAACTTTTATAAAAGTTCAAACACTAAGTGGGGATTAATGGGCTATCATAGCAAGGACATGGAAGACAGTGGTGCTGAGGGTGATTTGAACTGCAGGGGCCTGGCTCAAGAGGTTTCAGAGGAGAAGAATATTTCTATGTGTTCTAGGTGTGCTAAAGACTAATCTTATAATATTTTGGCTAACAATGTGGCTGCTTTTTTGCTCTTGTTTGAAAAATCTTCCTGAGTCTAAATTGAAGAATTTTGTATTAATTTTGTTGGCAGAAGAAATCTCAAAACAACCTAGTATTGACTCTGTTGTGTGTTTTTTAGTGTTCACTCTCATGAATATCTATAATGAAAAGGAATAAGCTGAACAATGAAAAATACAAAATGGAGAAAAAGAGCACCAGAAAGTGGAATGGAGCTAAATCCTGTGTTCAAGAAGATAGACAGATTAAACAAAAGCCTAGCATTAAATGGAACAAAGGGAGTAGTGATGTCAGGGCAAGTTCCTACCCAACTAGACTTCCAACTTGTGAAAAAGAATTAAAGAACAGTATGGTGGTACATGCCTTTAGTCCCAATATTCTAGAGACAGAGGCAGGTGATCTTTGAGTTCAAGGCCAGCCTGTTCTATGACAGCCAAGCTTAGGCAGTGAAGTTAACCACTGGGGGCAGGGGTTTAGGGGGAACTAGTGACGATGTAATTGAATGAGGGGCTATGTCCCAGTCTCAGTAAGCAGTAGAACTTGGCAGCTTTAGCCATGTGGTTCTGGCTTTTGAATCAAGGATAGAAGAAAGGGGTTATAGAAGCTCCCTCCTCGACTAAGAGAAGCTGCCGAGTCCAGGCAGGTGTCAGGTGTGCTCCTGCATGGAGGCCTAGAGAGGCCATTGTGTGCAGCTATGAAAGTGAAGTCTGCACAGCCTTGGAGACCCAAGGATATTAGAGATTCCAGAGTCATGCTACCTGCTGAGAAAGGTGAGCAAGGAGTGGAACCAGCCCAAGAGAAAAACGTGTGTTGTAGTCAACAAAGATGAAAGAAGTTGGAGATCTGAAGAGCTTTTTGATATCAGACATGGAGATGCAGAGTTTGGAGTTTGCCCAGCTGGTTTTCGGTCTTGCTTTGGTCTAGTATTTCCTCAGTCTGCTCCCTTAATGGAAAGTGCAATGCATATCCTGTTGCCACTGTATGTTGGAAGTATGTGCTCTGCTTTTCATTTTGATCTTACAGAGGATTACAGTTAAGAGATTGCATGAGTCTCAGAAGAGACTTTGAACTTTTAAACAGTGCTGATACTATGATAGACTATGGGGACATCTGAAGTTGGAAAATGCACTTTACATTATGATATGGCTACAAGCCTATGGGTACCAGGGAACTGAATGTGGTGGCTTGAATCAAAACAGCCCACATAGATCCACAGCGAGTGGCACTTTTAGAAAGTGTGGCCTTATTGAAGTAAGAATGGAGGAAGTTGGAAGAAGTGCATCACTAGGGGTTGTGCTTTAAGGTCTCAGAAGCTCAAAACCAGGCTCAGCAGCTGTCTCTTTCTGTTGCCTATTGATCCAGATGTAGAACTCTCAGCTACTTCTCCAGTACGATGCCTGCCTGTTCTCTGCCATGCTTACCACCATGACAGTAATGGACTGAACCTCTGAACTGTTAAGTCAGTCCCAATTAAATGTTTTCCTTTATAAGAGCTGCCATGGCTATGGTGTCTCTTCACAGCAACAGAACACTGACTAAGACAGTAGGTCAACTAAGCATGTGCTAGCATACTGGAGCCTCAGTTCCAACCCCATCTCAGCCCCTGTCAGCTCTCTACAGTCTCCATTTTCACCCACTGCTGCCATGCTCTGCTTCAGGTGAGAGCAAGATTTGTGCTAAGGTACCACACCAGTCAAGTGTCTACTCTGATAGTGCCATGTCTGAGGGAGTGTGACACTAAATAAAAACAAAATCCACCATAACAGGTTGAGGTGCAGACTGTCACAGGAAAAACCTTCCAGTTTAAATAAAAGGTCTTACATTTTTATTTTGTACTTTGCCCCAAAAGTTACGTAGTAGGCTGGCATGTAGTATGTGTAAGTTAATATTATCTGTATAAAGTAACTTTGATTATATGCAATTAGAGAGGCTAACAAAAAATTCTCTAGCAACTGGGAAAAATATAGGCTGTGTCAAGAGGATATCAGAGCTCAAGTGTTCCTTGCTCTTTGCATTGTTTGAGATGAATTCAAGATATTAATTTTGGTCCTATTAAATATGCATCATAGAATTTTAATAGTAACAACTAAAATAATAGAAATGAAATATATCGCTAGTGAAAAAAAGTTACTGAGAAAATACACAAAACTCCAACAATCCTCTCCTTAAAAAGCCTGTAATAAACAGAAAAAGAGGGAGAACAGAAAGATTAAAATAACAATGGCAATATGGCAGAAAGAGAGAGAGAAAGTGATACAAACTAAATAATTATTTCCAGTTCTGTGCTCCTCACACAAAATGCCCTAAAGCAAGGGTGGGTAAAGATGGAGATGAAATGCGTGGAAAACACTTTACAGCTACATACTAAAGGAAGAACGTGAAGAGTGCTACCAGGCAAACAGACTCTTAGAACTAAGCCATTCTTCTGGGGCTAAAATAATAATCAGCTTACTTTACTATGAATATCTTAAACTTGTTTTTGAACTTAAAATAGGTTCAAAATAAAGAAATTAGCATAGCTCTAAAGCAAAACTAACAACTCTATACTGCTGTGGTCAGAGTCAACACAGCTCCCTTAGATATAAAAAATTCCATTCCAGGACTACTGCAGACAGCCATGGAAACTCAGTGCGCAATTGCAGAGCGTTTTAGGAGTGGCCCTCCAGGAGCTGTAATGGAGCAAGGGAGGGTCACATAGAGAGGTAACGTGGGGGAGAGAGGAGACTGAATGCATAAGAAGGCTGACTTGAGGTTAGTGTATAGAACCTTGCATGCAAGTTGTGGAAAAGTTCACAATTATTTTCTAGTTCATATGACATTGACTACACACTAGGCCCCAAAATAAATTTCATCAAATCTAAAAATGTTAGGCAACCATTTTACTATAACTTGTACTGTTTAATATCATAGAGTATTGGACATTTAATACGGCTGAGACGTGCTGTGTGACAGATAATGTCAGATTTGAACATTTAGACCAATAATCTAAAATGCCCACAACTTTTAACTTCTGCATATTTTTTTTTAATTTTAAACATTATAAAAACATAGCAAATAAAAACAAGCACACACTAAAATTAACCAGACCCACCCAAAGACTATGCAACTCAATGAACTTCTCTACCGTTGGTGCTGCCATTAGGAACATAAGCTGTGGGGCCTCACATAGGATTTTATACTGTCACTATATAATATATTTTTATGTACTTATCCACTACCAAAAATTAATAACTCTTGTTCATTGTCAGCAAAAGATTACACATTTGATGATGTGTGTTGTAGATACATAAAGTTAAATAAAATATCATTAAATTTTATTTCATCTATTTATTTTATGTTATTAACATGGCAACTAAATTTTAAATATGTATACACCTTAAATTACATTCCGAATAAGCTACAGTCTACATTCTGTAAAAACAAATATCAGTTACAATGTATAAATAAGATACCTCCATGTACTTAAATTCTTTTTAAATGTCTCTGAATAAGCTATAGGTCAAACTAAAAAGCATAATTAGTATTCAGATATACTTAGAACTAAACAAGAATGATATTTCTGCATATGTCAAAACCTATAAGAGAAAGCTGGAACAGACTGATAAATTGTGGTGTCTCTCAGGTTACAATACAGATCAAGAAACAGAAGGCCCTTTACATACTGTGCTCAAATCTCTGGAACTGAACACTGAGCACAAAGAAAAAAGCACAGAAGAATGCATACAGTATGAGTTCGGGGTGTATACTGGGTACCAAACCCAGGATTCTACATATGCTAAGGCAGTGCTATCCCCTGAGCTGTAGCCCTAGCCCCACGGATCTAATTCTGTGAGGATAAATCAAGTGTAAAGCCTAGCATCTTTAGGGCTAGAAACATAATTGATTAAAAATTACAGACAAGCAGTGGTATAACAGGTTTGTAGGTTTGAAAATGTTCCTTATCAGTTTGAGGGTGTTCCTTTTTATCCTAGATTGTGGAGAAGATTACCACAGCAGAAGAGAAGACTGGATGGGCCTGCAGAGAAGCACAAGGGGCTTCAAAGCTGACGGGAAGGTTCTCTTTTCTAGACTGAATGGTTGGTGATGATGTCCATTAAGCTATCTGCAGGTCTTTTAAGAACTTGTGAAGGAAAAAAAAAATCACACTGATAAAGCCAGAGCACAAAGGAGAAGGATTTGGGGGCATGAGAGAATTCCAGGTCAAGCCCAAGGTGCTCCTGAGCAGGTCCTGAGCAGAGGGTGTCACTGCTCTCTCTGGACAGAGCAGCAACATCTGTTCCTGAAGACAGGCAAATTAGTCACTACAGCTGTGGTTTAAAGTCTAAAGAATTAAAAATAAAATTGTCTCTGGGTGTGAGGCAGAGGTGCTGGCTCTTCGTGCACAACCATCTTTAAGCTGGAGCAGAGGAAGTAAAGCAAAATGGGTGGGTTCAGGGTGGCAAGGAGGGGTGACAGCAGTAAACACACTGGTGTGGTGTTTGTTCTTCCTGGACATTTCTCAGCTGCAGACTCATCTTCTAATTTGATTTAGGAGCTGGCAATTCCTAAGTTTTATCTGCAGCTCAGATAAATTTGAGCATGACGCATGGACCCAGCTTTCCAGCTGACTGCTGTTTTATTGAAATAATATCTCAAGCCTTACACCCGAAACTTCGTGGCCTATAATACAAATGCTTATCTTTTGCTCACAGGATGTGCCATCTACTGTTCTCCTCCACAGGTACTGTTTCAGGATCCCACCTTAGGAGGATCCCACCTTAGGAGCAAGTTTTACCTGAGGATGTTGCTTTTATGGCAGACAGAAGAGAAAAGTGATCAAAACAGATATTTGAAAACTTCTGTTCACAGTCCAATGTCAAGTGACCAAGTCTGATGAGAACTGGGTGTAAATAGCATGACCATTTCTCCATCTCCACCCCCCTGCAATCTACTGTTTCTTGTATTGCCTCCAGTGAATCTACGATGTGCTTGCTTTCTATATGGATGGAACCATTGTGTGTTCTTTTTTGTTCTAGCATCTTTAATTCAGCACAATTCTTTCTAAATGTATCTATGCTGTACTGCATACTGTTAATTAGTCCATTTATTTTATCCTGAGTAGTGTTCCACTGTACAAATGCACCCACAACGTTTCCTCTGGTCATCTGCTGACGGATAGTTAGATGGGTCCACAGACTTTGACGATTACAGATGAAGCCACCGGACCTATGCAGGTTTGTATGTTTCATTTCTCTTGGGTAAATGTAGAGACATGGAATGTCACATTTCTTTGTGCACTGACTGGCCTTGTTTGGTAAAATGTCTACATAAATCTTTTGCTCACTAGTTGTTTATGTTCATAAAACTGAGTTTTGAATATTCTATTTGTATTCTGGAAACAAATCCTTTATTAGATATATCTTTTGCAAATATATTACCTCAAGCTATGAATTCTCTTTTAAGTCTCTTCTTAGTTTTCTGATGACCATGTTTTTAATAGTGGTTAAGTCATTTGAACTTCTAATAAGATAGAAGTGTAAGATAACATGTTTATGTTACCTTAGACACTAAATATATGGTTATTTGTCATCAAATCAACAGTACACAAATATACTGGTCTAATTTTAAATATTATTCAACTAGGTAAAACCCTAAAATCATGTTATAGTAAATTTGATCAAGAAAATGAGCAGCTATCAATAGAAATAAAGAAGCACTTCAATTAAAATGGCACTGAATATCAAAAGGGTCAGGATCATAGAATAGACATGGCTGTCCATGTGTTCATTAAAAGAGGCCAGATGGGTCTTTCCACCATCTTGGCACCTATGGAGACCTGCTGGGAACAGGACTTCTAAAAAAAGCAAGTATATCTGGAAGGCTGTGGTGCAAGGCCTTTTTTGCTAGCTATAGCGAGGTCTCTGGAACCAAAGAGAGCACATGGCTCTTCGTAAAATTGAAGGCGTTTATGCCCGAGATGAAACTGAGTTCTACCTAGGCAAGAGATGTGCTTATGTGTACAAAGCAAAAAACAATACAGCGACTCCTGGAGGCAAACCAAACCAAACCGGAGTCACCTGGGGTAAAGTAACTAGGGCCCACGGAAACAGTGGCATGCATGGTTTGTACCAAATTCCGAAGCAACCTTCCTGCAAAGGCCATTGTACACAGATCTGTTTGATGTTCTACCTGTCCCAGATTTACACTAATGAAGAGTAAATGAAGAGTAAATGAAGAGTAAATGAATAAATGTGGATTTGTTAAAAAAAAAAAAAAAAATTAAAGTGACCAGATGAAAGAGTTCTGGCAAGCTGGTACAATTTCTTTCTTCTCTTTTCTTGTTTTGTAGTCACTTTTCAAATATGTTTATTTTATTTTTATTTATGTGTACATGTGCGTCTGTGTGTGGATTTATATACTTGAGTACAGGTGCCTGCAGAGGCCAAAAGAAGGTGCCCTAGAGTTTGACTTACAGGTAGTTGTGGACTGCCCATCAAGGGTAGTAGGAACTGAACTCTGGTCTTCCGAAGGAGCAGAGACTGCTGGACCATCTTTTCAGCCCCTCACTCTATTTCTAAAACCATGCTCTCTTGTTGAACAGGTCTAGTTGATGAAGAAATTCCAATGAGCATTTCTAGATGGTGCCCGTGGGTAACACTAGATCTTACCTCTACTACAAAGCAGATGGTACCTGTCAGGTCCAAGAAAACTCCACTTCTCCAAACTCCAAAAGGCAGAAGGGACATATGGTTACTGGTAGTGCCTATCAGCACACCAAAGTGCATGCTGGTCTCTAGGCCCCTCAGCATCACAAGTACCGGTCCCACATTTCAACGTCCATGAGAGCTAACATGCTAGCTCTTCTCACCTCCTCCCCTTCCCTAAACTCCCCCAGCTCATAGGGTTCCTTTCCCGCAGCCACTCATTCTCCTTAACCCAGCTACTTCAGTTGTGCCCGCTCTGTCTCTCCCTCTCTCCCTCTGTCTCCCCCACCTCTCCATTCCTCTCTCGTTGTCTTACCTTACTCTCGCTTTCTCTATGCCCCCATGCCCCTCCCTCTGCTCTGGCCTCTCTCATGGTCAAGTCTACTCTGCTGACCATGTTCCAAATGCCTCTGGCTGTTCTCTCTCTCTCTCTCTCTCTCTCTCTCTCTCTCTCTCTCTCTCAAAAAAGAATCTCCCTTTCCCACACCATGAGTCACATCATCAGTTTATAGAGTACTGAATATCTGAGATGTCAAAATTCCAGTATCTCCCAAAACAGTTTCAATTTTGAAACTATGAAGTGTAGAATCCATTCCATATTCAGTCTCCTCATGCACAACACTGTTCATTAGAACAAAAACTTCAGCTCTGGTAGGCTACCGCAGCTGAAATAAGACCAGGTTCAAACACGGTTAAAAAAGTGAACATTGCGCACTAAATTCACAAGGCATTGTGAAGTCTGTTAGGATAGTCCCAGAGAGAACAAAGAGTTTAAAGTAAACTCTTATCCTATGAATTTACAACTGTGAGGGAAATTTTGTTTGAACCTGTACTTACCAGTACAAAGACCTTTCTACCTCTTTGAGTCTTTGCTGAGCCTCTAAGAAAGAAGTCTTTAATGGGATAAGAGAGAGAGAAGGCATATGCATGGGATTCTAAGAACTCACTGGATTAGAATAGAGTTTGCAATGAATAATGTTTATAGTGATGATGAATCCTGATTCCCCAAATGAAAACCACACTCAGGCAGTATACCCATGGAAGGACGTGCACACTATGATTATAACACAGTGATAAGAGAAAGCATGCTTGTATTGAGAAAAGCTACAAGGACCAACTCTGACTACAGTTTGTTAGAAACCTAGAGGAATCGGAGAAGATAATAACATTAATTATAAAGGTCTAGTCATGTCTCAAAAAGCTAAAGCTACATCCATGTAGATACTGAGCATCTTTAGAACTGGTTCCAGAGATAATGATGTTTTAGAATTATAGGAAATGCCACAGATTTAAGTCCTAAACTTGAGTTTACTAAGAATCAAATAATGGAGATTTCCATGAGACTTCCATGAGAATGGTGCACAGCTATTGTACGCCTAGTTCCTGTTTCCGGCAAGTCAGAAGCCCAAGAAAATTTGGGAGGAGCTTCCGAGTTTCAAATCCTGTGATCAGTGGCTTGACAGAGATGAAATACACCCTCATCCAGCTAGCAGATACCTAGCTGCCTAGCAGTATCGAGTGCCTGCTGTGTGTCAGGAGCTGCTGGTGTTTCTGGGGATGCAATGGTTCTTATCACTCCTTCGAAATATGTTTGTACAATTCTCCCAATGTTAGAAGAAATGAAGGCCAAAGAGCAAATCACTGAGGTGATATGATTCACAAGCAGCCAAGCTAGGGCAGGCTTGTGCCAAGCTAGGGCTTTCTGCAGGGTGCCTTTCTTCTGCAAGCTTCTCAAACAGAGCTGTGGCTCTCTCTAACATGCTACCCTGCAATCTCACCAGATTTCTTTTAAATTAACATTTTCAGAGTTGAGACAATAGGCAAATTAGGATATACTTACAATTAAAGATATTTATTTTAAAAGCTAACTTTTAAATTCTCAGCCCCAAGAGAAAATGAGACTCTAATTTCTTATATAAATGCAAAATTTTAGATTCCCTTAATTATAGTTAAAAATGTAACTGCAAACAAACGTCAAACCAGAATGCCAAAACAACAGCTTTGAGTCCCATTTCACAAGTTGTTCTTTTAGAGATGTCTTCACATTGTCAATCAAAGAGATAATTTTGATTTTGCTACAGTTCCTGCCTCCATTAAAAACAGCAAGTGTGCGATGGCATAAGAAGCTGGGCAAGTGTGTTGTTCTTGAAGCTGTTGACGAATAGGAGACCAGGGAAGATGTGAGTCTGGGAGAAAATGTTGTTACATTATTGAAGATAGTATTGAGCCCATCCTTTGGTAATGCTATACTCTGATAATGACATCAAAATGGAATCACTCCAAGGTTTGTTACATATCATGAATACACTAGACAATACTGAATTCAACAGATGTTGCTGAGTATCCACATGGTGACAAGAGGCTATAAAAATGATGCTTCAAGGAGCTAGGGCTCCAAAAAATAAATAAATAAATAAATAAAGAAAGAAAGAAAGAAAGAAAGAAAGAAAGAAAGAAAAGAAAAAAAAGAACTAGAAGAAACAATATTTCAGAGCGTCTGTAACCTCCAAGGCATACTGCTACATGCTTTAGCATGCACAGAAAGATAGCTGGTATTAGTATGCCCAGTTTGTACATAAGGAAATGGGTTAATATGGTTGGGTTACCCAAGCTTGACAGTGGCCAAGCTGGGATGAAAATCTATGTTTGTTCAACTTGAAAACCTACAACGTACAGAGCCCTTTCTTCACTACTGTGTTCCTTATTGGTGTTTGAAGCAGTGTCATATTATGTAGCTTTGACTGGCCTGGTCTCACTTCAAACTTGCAGTGATCCTCCTGCCTCAGCCTCTTCCATGCTGGGATTACAGGTGTGTACTACCATGGGCAGCTATTAGTCTTTTCAATGTATCTAATACTAAATATGTTTAACTACATCCCATTGCTTCTAGGTTGTATTGATTTATTCCTAAGGGGAGAACATTTATTACACCAACAATAATGTAGATCATGTGTACTTAAGACTGATCCTCAAAGAAGAATTTCAGAAACACTTAGAAGATGGGAGGAGCTCAGTGCCCCCCATGGCAGACAAAGTTTACCTAGGTACACAGATAAGCCTTGCTCCAGAATCATCAAAAATGGAATCCTAGATAGCACGAATTGTTCAAATGACCAAGGTTCTAGACCAACAACTTCTGAGGTTTTTATTTATTACAATGTATCTTTTTGAGGATTGTAATTATGTGTGTTCTCTATAGAATACATAATGGTTTTCAGAAGATTGGCAATCATTATGGCCACTGGTTGTTAACCCATGTTACATAGACATACGGGACATTTCTGAAGTGATTGATGTGCCTAGGACCATCAGTATGTATTTCTAATATAGTCCTAATATATACTATAAGGTATGTGCAAATTATAGTGATCTTGAAGTTTCTGTGTCCATGCAGGAGTCTCCTTTATGCTTACGCATGCTCAGTCTTCCAGTGGGTGGTCCTTTAAAAAGCCTGGCTTTTCTAAATGTCCTGCTTATTAGATTGCAGCTTCTAACATGCTGTCTGCTGCTGTATGTGGTATACGACATATGACCTCCACATATACTATATCATTACAAAATGGAAAGAGGTTGATGAAGAGTCAGGTAGGCACAAAGACAACATTGTTGCAAGAATCAGGTTACTGATATCTAAAAGTAAGGAAGAAATGTGGGTGACATTAGCTCTGCAGTTATAACTTAAAGAGAAGCAGAAATAAAATCAGCCCATGAAGCACAGAGACAAGCCTTGTTTCTGAGGGAACTATGAAGATCTGCCAGCCTGCAGTACAAACAGATGACTCCCACAGTCCATGAAAGAATTGGGGTGAAAGAATTCTGAGCAACAAACCCAATTACCTAATTATAATATGCCTGCTATCTACTGCTGCAGCCCTACCCCAGAGCTAGTCTCAGAAAACAGCTATCATTATGAAGGAGAACTACAATTTTATATATACATATATATAAGATTTGTAAATGGTACTCAAAGGCTAACAAATACTTTTAATGAGAAGAAATTGATAGAAGCAGGCCAGCAACATGGTTGGTAAAGGCCTGGCAATCTGAATTTTCCCACCAAGCCTGCATAAGAATAGAAGGAGAGAGCCAGTGCCACAAAGTTGTCCTCTGACCTCCACACGAACACTGTGGTGTGTGTGCCCCCCAACACACGCACACGCACACACACACACGCACCAAAAGCAATAAATAAAATTTCTTTTAAATTATTTAATAACAAATAGCCAATCAATAATCAGTTTCCTATGTATAGAGAATAATAAAAAGTAAAAATCAGTCCCATTGATACCACCTTCAGATTGCCAGGCCTTTACCAACCATCTTGCTGGCATTCTTCTGTCCTTATAAGGCTTATTATATTCTAGAATGTAATAATTAGATCAATACATATAAAAGGAATAGTCTCTTTGCCTCTATTTTAAAAAATCAACAGGAAAACCAAATTTTATCCTATATGTTAGATATACCACTAACACAAAAGAAGGAGTGAAGACATTCTAGGCCAATTAAACAGAAAGAAAGCAGAGCTGAAATGTTATTACATAAAATGCTAATTCAAAGGTAAATTGTCAGAACAACATATCCCGAGAGTCTGGGCCAGAACGCTTTCAGTGCCATTGACGACACCTTTATGGAACCTCAGAAAGACAGTTAAAGAGGAGCCAATACAAAGGAAGACTGGTTAAAAAACCAGCAAATATTTTTATGTTAAAAAAGAATCTACCAATGTTTCAATAAGGTTATAAATATTCACAAATGATCAAATGTTGAGTAAAATTCTGAGAGCCACGCAACCCGACACCATCTCTGCTCCGTCCAACTGGGAGGCTCTATTCAGCAGTTAATAGGGCTGAGACTCGGCCCGCTCACTTGGAAGTGAGGCAGTGAAGTTCAATAAACTCACTTGTGAAATGTGTCGTAAGTCCTGACTTTAATGTTATTATACCATCCATGTTGGTGTTTTAAATATATGCGGATACTTATTTAAATATAACACATTTTTTAAGGAATTATTCTTGACTGCACCTTTCATTTTTCAGTGTTAAAATTTCTTCCTGTGTCTGAAGCAGGAGCGCTTTGGTCATCTCTAGTTCGTTTTCTGCGAGGTTGATTCTTCGTTTTATATCTTCCTCTTGTCTCTCTTTTGCAGTGAGCTCTTCCTGTACAGTTTTATACAGTTGTCGGCAGGTAATTACAGAGTCTTCTTTTTCTTTAAGTAGCCTTTCGTGCCTGAAAGGAATAAAAAACAGAATATCCAAACATGCACTAGATCTTATGATTTTACAGTTATAGTATGATTTACATTTTAGAGAAATCTCACTTGAACTTTGATCATAATATATCTAAAATAACAAAGATGTTAAGAACATGGATAGTTCAATGATGCTGAATTTTCCCCATTGTGATAACTATTCTTCATTACCAACTTGGCTGGACTGAGACTCACCACGGGTTCTGCACGTGTCTATGAGGGTGTTTCTGACTGAGACTCACCACGGGTTCTGCATGTGTCTATGAGGGTGTTTCTGAAAGGTTTTAAGCAAGGAGGGAAGATATATAGAGACCACTATGAACATAGGCAACACCGTTCCATGGCTTGGGGTCCAGGCTGAATAAAAAAGAAAAAAGAGGAATCTGGGTTCCCATAACTCACTACTCTCTATTTCCTGACTGTGTAAGATGTAACTAGTAGATTTATGCTATTGCTACCATGTCTTCCCTGTCATAATGAGCTGTGGTCTTCCTAAAAATGAGCTAAAACAAGCCCTTGCATCCTTAAGTTACCTTTTTAAAGGTGTGATGTGTGACGTGGTACTGTAGGATTGGGTGTTTGTCTTGGTGGGTCTTGAGATGCTTTATTAGATCTTACTGTGCTACAGTTCTGTTCCTCCCTTTTGGAATGGGAATGCTTACTCTGTTCATGACAATGAGAAAAGTAACAGAAACTCGGATTCAAAGAGTGAGATAAAGTGAGCATGTGGATCTTAGGCCTTGGGGACCGGTTTGTGGAAAGAATGTGAAAGGGTTTGGAGGTTAAGAAGCCTGTGCTTTTCTTGTAATAGACCATTGTAGTAGAAAATAAAACTCAAAATGCAAAATGCTGAGAGAAATGCAGACAATGGAACTCCAGATCGTGCGATCTCAGAGAAGAACAAGGGATCTTTTGGGCCATTCGTGTAATATTCTGGAAAAGAACATCTTTTCCCTCATGTCTTGAGAACTTGAATGAGACCGGATTCAAAACCAAAGACCTCATTTGGTTGAGGAAACCTGAGGGCAGGAGAATAGTCAGACTGTGCTATGCTCACTGCTCACTGTGACAAGGAGTGACAAGTCAAGCAGAATGAAAGGAAAAATGTGTGCTTTTGTGAAGGACTGCCAGTTTAAAGTTGCTGACAAGGCAAGGGCAGATGAAATAGTTGCAACTTAAGAGATTCAGACCATTCAAGACAAGCCTCAAACTATACTCACAGAAAAATGGGAACGGTGCCCCCACTACCCCCACATCAAAGGTTTCGAATGGTGAAAATGCATATTCACTTAGAAGAGAGGCTGGACTGAAAAGGTCCCTGAAGGAATTCCCAGTTTGAAAACAATAGCTTTGGAAAACACTTTTTCAGATTCAGACACGTTGTGATAAAGAAAGTTGGCAGCAGAACTAGGCAGTGCCATCTACCTGGTACTGGGCTAATAGGCATACAAAATACAAGGGTTCTCAGGAGGTCTCACCAGAGGCTCTGGGTAAAGCTGTGAAGGTGAAACCTATGTTGCCATGGAGATTGCATGGTATTAGAGAGGCCAGGATCCTAGGGTGCCTGCTGAGGAAGCTACAAACCTGGCAAGGAGAAAGCCTAAGAAAGGTTATACATACTATAGGAGGCAGGCTTGGAGGGACAGGTGCTGTGGAAGGCCAGCTAATTCTATCATGAGCCCTGAATGTATAATGCAGTACTGTAGGATTTGGTGTTTGTCTTGAGTTGCTTTGGTTAGATCTTACTGTGCTATAGTTCTGTTCCTCCTCTTTGGAACGGGAATGCTTACTCTGGGGTGTTATAAATTAGAAGTATGCAAAATGGTTTCTTATTTTATAATAGCTTACTTAAACAGACGAAATACCTTAGGTCTCAGAAGAGACTTTGGATTTTGGAAGTATTGGGATTTTTGAAGACTACAGGTATGCAGCCCAAGATGAAAAGGTGACTTCAGGGCCCAGGGTGGAGTGTTAAGATGTAAAAGTAATGTGTTTGGAAGTCAAGTTAGCAGGGAGTGGGGCTGCTTCTGTGCATCTTCATGTCAGGCTGGCAGGACTTAGACTCATGATAGAAATACTTCTTTGGGGGTATCTGTAAGGCTGCTCTGAGAAAGCTTTAATAGAGGAGGAAGAACTGCCCCAGCACTATCATATCATATGCTGAGAGAGAAGGAAAGGCAAACAGAGCACCAACATTTATTTATCTCTTTCCTGACTAATGGCTATGAATTTCATGTGTCCGCCATCCTATAGACTGACACTTTTCCTTCTTAACCCGTGAACCAAAAACAAACTCTTCTTCCCTTAAGAAGAGTTTGCTTTTACCAATGCAAAGAAAACGGTAGCACTGCCACTGTAGGCAGAAGCAGAAGCAGGGAACAACTGTGAGGTATTAGGGAACAATTAGATATTACATACATAAGCAAGAAAATAACACACTCTTAATAAGATGATCTTTAAAATATGGTTTAAATTCTGTTATTAAAATGTTTATTGCCGGGCAGTGGTGGCGCATGCCTTTAATCCCAGCACTTGGGAGGCAGAGCCAGGCGGATTTCTGAGTTCGAGGCCAGCCTGGCCTACAGAGTGAGTTCCAGGACAGCCAGGGCTACAAAGAGAAACTCTATCTCAAAAAACAAAAAACAAACAAACAAAAGAAAAATGTTTATTGAATTTTTTGGTATATACCTTGACTCCGAGATGATGGACTCAAACTTCAGCTTTCTAAGTTCTCTTTCACAGCTATCAGCATCATTAGATTTTTTCCTAAGGCAAACGTATTTTTGAAATAGTTAAAATTCATTATTTCAAAATAAAATACTTTTCCATATCTTCAAATATTCATATTGTTATTATTTAAAGACGCACTTAGCCAAGTCAACACCTGGCAGGATTCCTATTGGCCAAGTAGGTCATATTTAACTTAGAAGGTTATGCACTGAACATTTTCAAACAAACCCCACAAAAAACAGGTGAGATCCCATCTTACAGTTTGGGGAACTGACCAAAAGTGGGGCAATTCCAGAGGGAAAATGACGTGGGATAAAGGTACACTGTAGAGTCTGGTTGTTTCTCACATCATTTTAAGCCTGAGCACAGTCTCAGTAAGAACCATGCAGAGGGATTAAAACTCTGGCAGAAAATGCTAGTCTTTCTGTCCCTAAGAACCAGAGAAAAAGGTTTCAAGCAACCTCAACTGCTGGGAAGAGAAGGGTTAAACCTGAATAGGCCATAGCTTAGCAGGGGAGCTCCAAGTATGAGCTCTGCTGGTTTCCATACTTTAAGTGCACAGGGCAGACTCCACACAGCACCTGTGAAGACAGAATCACTGGAGGCAGATGGAGCTGCTGCCCTGGAGACAGTCTGTAGGGTAAGACAGACCCAGTTTCTTGCCTGTTTCGTGATACCACCCTTGCCATTAGTTTTTTGTCAACTTGGCACAAGCTGGAGTCATCTGAGAAGAGGAAATTTCAACTGAGGAAACGCTCCCATCATATTGACCTGTGGCATTTCTTGGTTAATATTAATGTGAGAAGGCCTAGCTCACTGTGGGTGGTGCTACCCTTTAGCAGGTAGTCCTTTTGTGGAAGAAAGCAGGCTGAGCAAGCCAGGGGGAGTAAGCCAATTAGCAGCATTCCTCCAGGGTCTCTGGGTCAATTCCTGCTTCCAGGTTCCTGGCCTGAGTTCCTGCCCTGACTGTCCTTTATAATGGACTGTACACAATAAGTTCAGATAAGTCCTTTCCTCCATAAGTCACTTTCAGTCATGATGTTTATCACGCCAATAGAAAGCAAACTAGACACTACTTGAGATCAGACCATGTAACAAGTACTGACATCGTACAGCAGAATGTCACCAGGTCACATCCAGACAAAAACTTATCAAAAGTCATCCCAGAGTTACTGGGAAATCAGAACACTAATAGTTATATGCTAATAAGAGCAAAAGCTCTAATGGCAGAGTGTCCAGCTGTGTTAAAGGGCAAGCTAGAGCGGCACACATTAGTCCTGTGACAGAAGCCTATCGTGGCACAGACTGTTAAGTGAGGAGTGGTAGCTGTTAATCAAGTATAAGCATGTCACCAGGGTCCAGAGATCAGAAAATGTGTTTTGTGTAACCATTTTAGACATAGAGTGGTTCCCTCTCCATGTCTGCAGTTTTGTGTTCTGAAGTTTCTGTTACTCTACTACAGCTTACAGACTGTTCCAAAACTAATTAGTGAGTTTTAAATTGCTCATAATTCTGATGACTGTTATGAACTCTATTGTCCACCCCATCTCACCAAGGGTAGTCATCACTTTACCCCATGTGCTTATATTATAGATGCTATCTTGGTCCTGCTCATCGATCAGATCTACTGCTGTTTAACACACTGTCTGCTTTTAAGTAATCTTTACATAGCAGCCCAGGACCATAGTACAATATCACTTACCACACTTCATTAGGTAGGCCTTGTAAGTATCTCATAAGATAGAGAATACCGTATAATAGGATATGAAAGAGAGCTTATTCCTATAATTTTCATTGCATTATGACTATCTTATCATGTGCTTAATATATAAATTAAACTTTGTCATGGGCACATGGACTTAAAATGTCCCCCCCCACAAAGGCTTAGATGAGTGAATACATGGTCCCTAGTTGGTAAAATTGTTTGGGAGGGATTGGGAGATATAGTCTTGTTGAAGGAGGTATGCCACTGGTGTGAGGAGGGGTAGACTTTGAGGTCTCAAAAGGCTACTGCCATTCCTAGTGTGCCCTTTCTCTGCTCCTGCTTGTGGATCAAGATGTGAGCTCTCAGCTGTTCCTGCTGCCATGCTTTTGTTCTGCCATCACGGACTCCAACCCTCTGAGACTGTGAGCCCTAATTAAATGCTTTCTTTTGTAAGTTGCCTTGGTCATGATCTTTTAACACAACAATAGAAAAGTAACTAAAGAAGGTACAGGAAAAACTGTATGTAGAGTTTAAAACTAACTGTGGTGGTTTAGGACTGAGGGTTTGTTTTGTTTTATTTTGTTTGAGACAGGGTGCACTATGTAGCTCCAGCTGTCCTGGAATTCACTATGTCAACCAGAATGGCCTAGAGTTCACAGAGATTCATGTGCCTCTGCTTTCTGTGTGCCGTGATTAAAAGAATATGCTACTACATCTTGCTAGGCACTGAGTCTTGAAGCATAGCCCTTGTGGATAAAGGGTAGACAACTACTATATTAATTACTAATTGACAAATTCCAAAATATTTAAATGAATTTGTTCCTCTTTCTGTATTCATGAAAATAAATACAATCTTCAGGATACTGCACAAACTTCACTCTCATTTCTGTGTATTCTTGACAGGTAACTGTTAATAATTGTATCAATTATTTATGCAGTTCATTTAAACCCATGTCAAGTGTGTGCATTCATATCTAATATGAAAGGGATAATTTTTATAGTCACATGTTTAATCCCTCAACTGCTAATAGCTTGTTTTTCATAATAGTTATTTTTTCTTTCATAGATACAATTCTGGATATACTTAGTAGATAATCAATTTTACTAGCTTAAATGTCTTCTGTTGCTAATTTGAATTTCTTAAGCCTCATTGCATGAAGTCCTAGTCACTCTGAGGAGTGGGATGGGACTTAGAATGGTTTTTGTTATATACTTAGTAAGTTTCTTGTCATGCTCATAGCTGGCTTTCTGATTCTCTGTCTGTTTATTTTTGGAGCTGTGGTAAGGTGCAGAGTCTGCTACCTGCTGTGTGGTGTGAGCCTGTCCTGGGCTGTGAATCCCTTCATGCATTGCTTTAGTCTGTGCAGGTGGGGGCCTCTGTAAATCCAGCTTGACTGACTGGAAGATTTTGATGACGGGCCATCTGGCTTAAGTGACCCAAATGTCATTCCTCAGAGGGGCTTTCCTTATATAACCATCAGAATATGCAGAATATATGATTACCCCAAATTAAATGCAAAAATAAATCCTGGCATGGGAATATCTAGACGAGTTTTTACCAACTCCTCAGGATTCACTGGGTCTTATGGCCTTACTTCCTAATGGACTCCATAAAAAGCTTGCCTACTATAATAGTCTACCACTGACAGTAGACGACTGGCTTTCTTCTTGTTCAGAGCTCATTAAGGTCATCCCTTTCACCATTCTTTCTATGCATCAACTTTCAAAGTTCCTGAAAAGTTCTCATCTATGGTAGTCTTTCTTGTCTTATTTACCTGTCTTTATGCTAATACACACATACACACACACTCAGTATATCTATTTTATCCTGATATATGTGTGCACAGTTAATATTTACAGGAGCACCAAAACCCTTCATAATATTGCTGATAATATGTGAACATAATGCAAATATATTTCACATCCTCATATAAATATATTAAAAATAATGCCTATGATCTTATGCATGCCAGGTAATTCTTAACCACTGTGCATTAACTTCAGCCATTTTTCTAATTTTCATTTTGAGACACAGTCTTTCTAAGTTGTTCAGGCTGGTCTTAAACACATTCTGTAGCTCATTGTTGTATACCAATTTGCTTCCAAATAAAACATTCCATCTTGAAAGGAAGTTCTTTAAAATATAGGATGTTCTAAAGGGAAGTGAAACATTCCATCCTGTGGGGGAAACAAGGTAAGCTCAGGAAATAAACAACTCAAAAGGTTCAGGAAGTCTCTGAAACTGACCAGAATGACTAGCACCCTCCCTAAGTACATATAAACCATAAGGATGGAAAGACACTCTCAAATAAGCTGAGCTAGGTAGAAGAGGAAGATCACCTGTGATGGCCATTCTTAGTTGCCAACTTGACTACATCTGGAATTAACTAAAATCCAAAAATGGAAGCAAACCTATGAGGGATTTTTTTGCTTAATTTGAAGTAGGTAGATTAATTTTTAATCCATATCTTTGAGGTAGGAAAACACGGACCTTTAATTTGGATCTTGAGGTGGGAAGACACACCTTTAATCTGGGCCATGCCTTGCGCTGGTAGCCTTTGTAAGGACATGAAAGAAGAAAGCCTTTGATATTTGCTTGTTTGCCCTCGGCTTTCTAGCAAGACCACTGCTTCACTGACATTAGAGCTTACTTCTTCAGGATGCCAACATATACTGAAGACCAGCTGAGACCCTCAGTCTTGTGGACTGAGGAACTACTGGATAATTGGACTTTCTGTTCACAGCCAGCCATTGTTGCATTAGCTGGAACAATGCCATTAAATATAATCTCATATATATGGAGAGAGAGAGAGAGAGAGAGAGAGAGAGAGAGAGAGAGAGAGAGATTCATTCTGTAAGTTCTATTACTCTAGAGAACTCTGACTAATACATCAGCTAAGCTTTCTGAAAAAAGCAGAAACAGCCAAGCTTCCTGGAAGAACAGAGGCCAACTAAGCCACCTGGACAGGGTTCAGATAACTAAGCTACCTTTAAATGGTTCAGACCAACTAAACTACCTGGAAAAGACACTCTCCAACCTGTTACCTGAAGGCTGAGCTGTGTACTCCAGGTTTCCAGCTGTTGTGAGCTGCCACTTGTGCTGAGGGAGATTTTTGGTGATGTAGCTGTCTTTGAGTCATTTCTGCTCCCATAAGTAACCCCAAGAAACTCATGTTTCACCAATTAGATGTGGACGGTATCTATACTTTGGTCTATAGCGAGGTCCCTATCTGGAGTGAGAAGATGTTTATTCATATCTCTCTAGAAATAGTGTCACACAATGCTCAGGCAGGCCTTGAACTTGTGTTCCTCCTGACTTAATCTCCTTAGTAGCTAGGATCATAGGCCTGCCCTGCCTTCTTGGCTTTCACTATTTTGGTGTGGCCCTTCCCTAATTATCACTACGTACATAAGATGGAGTTTGTGGACAGTTGCAAACCTGACTTTCAGAGCATGATTAATGCCCTGGCACTCAGCAAACACTGCTGAGTTCTTTGTGACATTCATTGAAGCTTTCTTTCTTGTCTCAGAATCTCAGTTATCACCCATCGAGATACATACTGCTAGGTCAAAGCTCATTTTTCCAGTCCAATTTCTCTTTCCAGTAGCTCATTTAACAGAGCAGATGTAATGAGCTCCAGACAGATAGAGGGAGTTGACTATTTGGTGGTTTGGGGGAATTTTCTACAGAGTCTATTACCACTCGATAGCCTCATTTGGACAAAGTATTCAGAGCTACAACCATGTTCTAGGCACAAGGAATCTTGAACTAGTTGAAGCCCCTGCTGAATGCAAGAGGAAGGAGTCAGTGGTGTGGTAGTTTGAGTGAAAATGGCCCCTATAGGGTTACAGGGAGTGGCACCATTAGGAGGTGTGACTTTGTTGGAGGAAGTGTGTCACTGGGGGGTGGGCTTCAGGGTTTCAGAAGCTGAAGTCAGGCCCAGTCTTTCTCTTTTCATTCGCCTTCGGATGGATCCTAATCTAGAACTCTCAGCACCATGTCTGCTTATGTGCCACCACACTTCCCACTGAGATGGTAATGAACTAAACCTCTGAAGTATAAGCCAGCCCCAATGAAATGTTCTTAATGAGATTGTTGTGGCCATGCTGTCTCTACAGCAACAGAACCCTAACTAATACACAGGAGCATCAAAACCCTTCATAATATTGCTGAGCCTCTGGATCAACTAAACTAGTCACTCCCTCACTTCAGTGACTGTAGCCAAAGCTTTCTAACCAATAAAAATAAAAATCAGTTTTCAATTAGAACAATAATGCTGTGGGTGTGGTCAGCTGGAAGAACATTTGCCTAGCATTCATGAAGCCCTGGGGTCTATCCCCATCACCACATAAAACTGAGCATCGTGGTCTATGCTTATAATCTCAGTACTTGGCATTTGGGAGATGGGAGCAGGAGGATCAGAAGTTCAAGGTCATTCTTTGCTAAGTAGCATGTTTCAGGCTAGCCTGGGCTACAGAAGACCTCATCTCAAAAACACATAAAAGAACATAACAATGTTGATAAACCATAGAAAATATTTTCTTAAAAATGTTATGTGGGAAAAGCTAGCCAATTCTATCCACTTAGGAACACTCTTATTTTAAATGCATATGTCTTATTTGTAGTGGTAGGGATTAGGTGCAGGCCTCCCTCATGTAGGGCAAGTTTTCTACCATTTAACTACTCCCTCCCCAGCCCTAAAAAATTAAACAACAAAGAATTATATCAAATTGATGGAGAAAGATCACTAGCACCCACAAAAGTCAGAATTAAAAAATTTAAAAAACAAAGATTCTACAACATTTTCTAATTTCTAAAAGACCAAAGATGTTTGAGTATGGATAGAGAATCTCTAACTTATTATCAGATGAGTGTTTTGTATGTATGTATGTATGTATGTATGTACGTATGTATGCGTGTATGCATGCGTGTATGCATGCCACTTGTATGTCTAGTGTCCTCAGAGGTCAGGAGAGTGTTCTGGATCCCCTGGAACTGAAATTAGACAGGGTTGTGAGGCACTATGTAGAACGGAACCCTGGTCCTTTGCAAGAACAATCATTGCTATTAATTGCTGAGCCATCTCTCCTGCTCCCAGCACATCAAATTTTTGAGTAAATTACTTTGGATTCAAATTTATGGTTGGTCAAAACCACAAATTCACACCTATTAAATAATATGTCTAGAGAGCTGGTGACCTCTGAATACACTGAGACTCCTGGGCTTTGATCCCGAATGCTCCCTAGTCCTACCCCATTTACAAACAGAATGCAGGTGGAGCATACAGAGAAGGTACAGACATACACAGAGCAAGGTCTCTAGCATCAGGGACACTTTTAAGTGGCTCTTTTACAACCCATGTTTTCAGAAAGTGGGCACTTGATCAAAGTTTTCACTGAAGCAGGTCTCCTTAGGTGGGAAGCAGCACATCTGTAAGCTGCTATGACGGCCCAGTGTTCCTGCAATCCTTGGGCAATTCCCTGGTAAGCAGTTAGTGTGATGGAGGTGACACGTTTCATCCTCGGTCCTGCTCCGCCTTGACTCCTACCATTTCTCAGTACTCGGGTTACAAATATCATAAAAAGTACACTTAGCACAACAGTGCAAGGCTTATGTTAATGTTAAACGAAATGGCTCCTTGGTTAAACAGAGATTCTGTGCAAAACTACTCCAGAAAAAAAAAATCTCAGTTTGTGTAACAACCAATGAGTTTTATTCCTGTTCTCTGAATCCATCTTACTTATTCAAGATCCTACCTATAAACATCATTTTGGCATGATCACAAATTCAATCTCAGCTTAGTCAGGTGCTAATATCATTTTTCTATTCCCAGGCTGACCTCTTCACTTCTCAACTTTATCTTTTAATATTTTAATATTTAAAGTGTGTGTGTCTTCAGGTGAGTACAGGTGCCTACAGAGGCCAGAGGAGTTGGACCCCCAGACCTAGAGTTGCAGCATGTTCTGAGCTACTTGATGTGAGCACTGGGAGCCAAATTTGGGTCCTCTGAAAGAGCAGAATCTCCTCAGTCCCTCTGTCCTCACCACTGCCTGAGCTCCAAGGACCAGGGGTTGGGTCAGCAATGAGATGGCTCAGAGGTAAAGGCACATATCTCCAACCCCGAGGATCTGAGTTTAAGCCCTTGCACATGTATGATGGAAGGAGGGAACTGACTGAGTCTCATAAGCTGGTCTCTGATGTCTGTACATGTGCCATAGTATGCATGTGCTTTGAACAGCCATGTTTGAGTGCATGCATACGTGTGTACACACACACACAAACACACACACACACACACATACACACAAATGTAGTCATAGCAACAATAATAATGGTGATAACAAAAGAAGCAAACGTCACACAGTAGCTGTGGTCTGATGAGACTGCTGTCTCCACAAACTTCCATATGGACACAGTCCTCTGATATTATAGACAGAACAGGGACATTTTTATTTTTGCAATTGCTGTCTTGTGTCTTTTTCATGTTTCTTATCTTGCAGAAACTTACTTCTTGTGCCTGAGGAAGAAAGGCACCAAGAATTCCCTGCTTTCTCATCGCTTACCCCAGCATCCTACCCAGGTAACCAAACCTCTGGCCTTACTGTACTATTAACTTCTTGTTTTCCTAAAACAAAGCACTTGCTACAAAAAATCTAACTATACACTAATTTCATTAAGCATTTCTGGAATTTGCTCCTTTTTATGTTGTTCAATATTTGATTAAACACATTGTTCTTAGGCACAGCCATGGTCAACACAAACATTTGGTTGCTAAGCATCCTAATATTTATATTTATGAGGCTGAGCCTTGTGACTACAGGAACTGAAACCAGACTCTCAGATTATACATCAAGGAGTAAAACAGTGTACTTTTTTTCAAAGATCATGTGCGTTTTTAACACTTTAATTATATTTATTTTAACATTATAATTATAGATATGCAATGTTTATATATAGTCTTTTAAATTCCTATAATAAATTATCTTTTAAAACAAATACTGTCCTGGCAGTTTTTATATGTGTATGTTACCTCTCTGTCTCCTGTCTCTTTCTGTTCTGTGTTTCTCTCTTTCTCTCTCTCTCTCTCAAGATACATGCCTCTGTGAGTGTGTGTCTGTGTGTAGGCATGCATGTATCATAGTGTTGTACATGTGGAGGTCCTTGTCTTCTACCATGTTTTCAATAGTGTCTGTTGCTTTGCATTTACATATGTCATGCTGGCTATGGATTCTAAGGGTTCTCCTGCCTCTGGCTCCCATCTCATCACAGAAACACTGAGGTTATAGACAGGTGCTGCATGCTTGACTTTAAGTAGGCACTGGGTATTCAATATACAGGATTTTACACAGTAAGTGCTTGACCCACTGAGCCACTTCCCTACCTCTGGACATTTTATAAGATCATTTTCTTATCATTTGATTTCTAGTATTTCTTCCTTATTCTCATAAAACATAGTCAACATTTCAAAAGTACTTGGTTTTGAACTTGAAATTAGATATTTTAAGAAACAATAATTCAGAAAATTTAAAGGAAATGTTGTAGAGAGTAAAGAAAGGAATATAAGAAAAAAGATGAGAGAATTACTTCCTTTGAACATCAAGAGAAATCAGTGATACATAGCTAGGTAACCATCTCTACTTGATCCCAGACTAGAGGTCAAGAAACAATTTGTAAGTTCTTTCTTGGGGGACAGAAACACTTTACTGAGTTAAAAGAGTAACAGGTCCATCAATAACCATTTCCGGCTACAACAGAGACACAAGAAGCCACAGCAGACCATCACCTACGACTGAACTACTGCCTGAAGATGATACCCTGGGGTCTTTCCAAAGTCTTAGTTTTGTGACACATCAATGGGCAAGCCATTCTTAGAGCTGTTTAGTGTTACACCTTACATGAGCATCTCTTTACAGTTGTCCAGCTCCTTTGTTGTCTTCTGAAGTCTCAACCCATGTGCCTCTACTTGACACTGTAAATCTGAAACGACACAGCATGGTCATTAATACACTGTGTGTAGCAGTAGTTTTTAGCTACACTGATTTGGAAGGAACGGGGTATCACCATGACTCGGGGAGAGAAGGATGGGACATAAGGAGATAAAGCCAACCAGCCATTTAAGAATTCAGGTAAGTGGTCACTGGCCACTTCCCCGATTGGGTCTGGGGTAGCATGGGAAGGTTTAGAGTGCCCAGCCTTTGAGCTAGTCACAGCATGGCAAAAAGTAAGTGGAGTGTGTGTGAGTGTGTGTGTGTGTGTGAGTGTGTGTGTGTCTTCCATTTGTAAATCCAGATAGCTCCTGGGCGGTGCACACATGAGCCCAGCAGAGAGCAAAGCGGTGTAGCTAAAAACTACCGCTGCACTAGTGTCCAGGTGCTTTTATAACTCAACCAAACCCCTCTGAACTTTCCCTTTAGCTTCCTAACAGCAACACGGGAGAGTGTTCCTTCCGCTTTGCTTGTATCATTCTAGGAAACATGCCCGCGGCCCTTACAAGAGTCCACACAGCTGGCTTGTTCTCCCTTCACTTGCCAGGCTTCTTTGCAAGCACCTAACAGGCTAACCTTTCTAGTGTTTTTCAAGGAAATTTGTGTTGCAGGTACACTCCATACATTTCTGATCATGTGGCTCACTTCTTAAAATGTTTGGCTGTCTGAGCTTCTGTTCCCAAACCTACTGAGGCTTCTGGATAGAAATGAAAGACAAATCACATGTCAGGCTCATGGTTGATAGTTTAACTCTGTGTAACTTCTAAAAGGCATTTTAATAACTTCAAAAGACAAGGGAGCACTGCACGGGCAACTGGTTTCCATACAGTCTTCATCTGGGAAATTTAGGGAGTGTTTGAGAAGGATTATTCCAGAAGCCATGTGGAGTGTGTGTTGAGTCTTGGCTTATCTCGGTCCTGCCAGTAGGCTGTTGTGAGCATTGTGGTCTGAACCTTGACTCCACCTAACTCCCTGAGAGCATTTAAGGTACAAAAGGAAACTGCACAAATGGACTAACCAGTTTATACAGAAAAAGTCATTCAAAACAATTATCAAATTGTTACGTTCTAGCTACCTCAAACATTTTAATATCCTACTTTTAATGGTAAAATTGACTTTTTTAATGAAGCCATATACATGCACCAAACTTCTATGTAAATCTTTAACATGTTTTCCTATCTATCTATCTATCCTTCTATCTGATGAGCTGGATTTTCAAATCAGAAAGCAAATTCACTCTAAACAAATGTTCTCATAAGAGTTTTCTAGGTATTTATATAAAACCCTTTATTTTTATATTTTTAATTATTTGAATGAACATGTAAACTTTTGTGTCATGTATATCACACTTGAAACATATATACATTATGGAATGGATAACTCAAGCTTATTAACACACCTACTACACCAATACACTTCAAATTTACTTTTAAAATGTTTAAAATAATTCTATTGACTAATAATCATCATGTTGTACAACAGAGTTATTTAACTTCATCACCTATCTAAATGAGATGTTTGTGTTCTTTGAGCAACATCTCCCCACATACATTATTTAACTTTATTCCTTCGAAATGCAGACTGGTTCCAATTGTCTCATTTTTCAGATGATGAGAGAAAAAAATGAGACCCTTTCTGAGTGCATTGTTCCATTCTTGAAATCAGGAAATCAGCCAGCCAGCCAGCCAGCAGGTAATCTTTCTGAAGATGTTTAAGTCTGCTGAGGGGAAGGCCCCTCAAAACAAGATCCAACTATGGACTTACTAATGATGTTTTCAGGGTACACCTTTTCCCAATAACAAAAGAGAAAATAATATGAAATACAGTTTTTAGTAAAAATCTTTCAAAACCCAGGAACTTTATTTTGAATGTTCTGTACCATGTCATTGTGTCATTAAGCACAGTGGGCTGCAGACAGGCTGCTGGCAGGCTTGATGCACTCTGAAGAGGGAGGAGCTGGTGTTCCCTGGTGGATGCTATGCCCAAGTGCTGAGCATGGTACTCCCCTCTGAAGAGGGAGGAGCTGGTGTTCCCTGGTGGATGCTATTCCCATGTGCTGAGCATGGTACTCCCCTCTGAAGAGGGAGGAGCTGGTGTTCACTGTTGATGCTATGCTCGCCCTGCCTTTGTTCATTTGTGGTCATAGTTACCAGGAAAAAAAGTAGGTATTTTGATTATTATAAGTGGAAAGAGGAAAGAAGAAAGTAGGTTCATTCAGCAAGCTGCCAAGTGGTCCAGTGGTTCAAACTGAGATGTTCTGCCTGATCCCTAAATTTTTCTCGACATTGCTCCTGAAGCAGAAAACCCACCAACAATTATGTCTGTCAACAAAGTGTGGTGAGCCTTGTTCTAGGCCAGTTACAGTCTCTCAACTCTTAAAGAGAAACACATTACAAAATGAGAAACATCACTTTACTGGTGAAAGAATAAAGACAAATGTGGTGCCGTTGTGACTAATTTCACAGAGCAAACAATACAGATAACAATCCTGCTCTCTTGCTGGATGCTCCTTGGTGCTTCTGTCAGGATATAATCCTGATCAGATCTGAGTCCATGTGATAAAGTTTGTTATTATTTCTAAGGCAATAGTTAAAACTGATTAGCTTTAAACTCCCAGAGAACTATTACTTGGTATGTAAATTTTATGTAATTAATTCTCAATTACCTGAGAATTAGTAGAGCAGCATATGCTAAAAATAGCCACTAATTCAAGCTCATTTTGGTAACATTAAAAAAGTATTCTATTGGAAGGAAGGAAGGAAGGGAAGGAAAAGAAAATGGGGCTGGAGAGATGGCTCAGTAGTTAAGAGCATTGACTGCAATTCCAGAGGACACAAGTTCAATTCCCAGCACCCACATGGCAGCTCACAAATATCTGGAACTCCAAGATCTGACACTCTCACATAGACATACAGGCAGGCAAAACACCAATGCACATAAAATAAAAACAAAAAGTACTCTGAGGCTCACATTTCAACATACAGATGCATCAGAGTTCCAGAATTTACCAGGTTCCAAATAAAACAAGCTATGCCACACGCCCCTGTGCAGGAATAATGACAAAGTTGGCATGCTCTGTACAAAGGGTTATTCTTTCTCCACATGTTTCTCTTCCCCTCTAGGTTAGTCTTTGGTGCACAGTGTAGAACCAGCAGAGGAGACACTGGCACCATAATTGTTGGCCATGTGTCTTACAACATCTGAGTATTGGTAATGTAAATGAATGTTTTACCTTTAAAAACAAGAACCCATGAAGGCTGTCACATTACGTAAACAGAAACAGAAATACAAGAGTGCCAACCTAGAAAGCATTTTCTTTAAGCAGAAAAAACATCACCACATAGAGCTGAGGAAACACAATTCATTATGAAAACTCCCAATGTAAAAAAAACCCCTGGTGTGTTATTGGAAGATGATTTATATAATTTCATGGCCGCTTTTCACTTTCTCGTTGTATTTTTTGTAATCAGGAAGTGCTAAGGGTTATTTTAAAAAACAAAAACATAGGATGTGCCTCTGTGGTTCTGAATGATATGTACGCATCCCACGGGCTTATTAAAGGTTGGAGTAGACTAGCAGGGTTCTTTGTTTTCAGAAGCAGAATGCCCAGTTCCTGTCCTTAATAAATAAAGGAACACAGTGAGGATAAGCAGCAGAGAGTCTAAGCCACCTGCACAAAACAGCTCCTTCAGTTTCTGAGGCAAGGAGTTCTTAAATAAGTGCATTGTTCTGAGCAGTCCTTCTCTATAGTCAAATAAATTCAACTTCAATTTTCTGTCATTCAGCATGACATTGGATTACGAGGAGAAAGGCCCTGAATGACTAGGAAGAGAAAGGAAGCAGTGGCTTTAAACACCATGCAGATGTAAGGCGGAACCCATGGAAACAATCCAGAATTTACAACAGCACATTCTATGATGATGTGACTGCGTTCTTTGCAGATATTAAATAAGAAGCAAATGATTTTAAATGAACAAAACCAAGAAAGAGCTCTTAGCCTCTCTTCAATATGAAGCAGCTGCTTGCTGGATAGCATTACACAGGCACCAGATTTGCAGTAATTAGTCATTTGAAAGAATCCTGTGATTCTGAAAGGCTTTGAGAAACTGCATATACAAAAGGTATTCATGATTAACTATTTTATAGGAAGACAGAAAGCTTTAATAGTCACTTGGAAAGTATAATAATAGGCATAAGATAATATCAGAGAAAACAATAAATACACCTCAAAGGGTAGAAAGAAGTTTCAAGCTTAAAAACTCCTAGTATAAAGAAAACACATGCAATCTTAAATTTTGGTTCAAAGTGCTATTTGGTGGAAAAATATATAATTCAAGGTTCAAGTAGCAAGATGGAAGAATAAACAGGCATAAAGGCATCCAAAGACAAAGGGTAAAAAAAATTAAATTTCTAATGTTTGATTTGACAGTTGCAATTTCTAAGATCAGATGAGATCGGGCATGTTCAGGGTGGTTTGGCCATAGATGGCAGTTGGAATTTGAAAGGGTTAAGATGACCTCACTGATGATTCTGAGTCACAAAAATTATTTGTCTCAACAACAATAAATGAATTTCAAGCATTAAAAAAACCCTAATGGCTCTTTAAAACTTTTTTTTAATGTTAGAGATAAACCCAAACTAGTTTTGAAGCTTCTAATTCAATTCAACAGTTAACATTCCAGAGGTGCTGTGCATGAGTTTTAAAGCCACACTGCCTAGCTTCAAACCCTGGCTCTGCTTCTTCCAGGCTGTATGGCTTCAGGCACCTTGCACCAAAGGAGGGAGAGCAGTGCCAGGCACATTGTGTGTCATCTAAGTGCCTCCTATTTCACTTAGGAATTAAGCCACCTCTTCCAATTCCACTCTGAAGGTCATCATTTCCTACCTTAAGGACTTTGCTCTTATACATGGGCATGGGGTCTTTAGTTTGTTTTCCTTAACAATTTCTTGAGGGAACTAAGGTAAAATGTTATCATTTGTTAGATACAAGTAAGTAATGAGATCACACATATTTGCTCAGGCACATTTTTACACATTTGTTACATTATTTTTTTCTGTTTGAAAATTTTTATGGATACATTTTGTTGAGAGCAATGGTTCTCAACCTTCCTAATGCTGTGACCTTTTAATATGTTGTGGTGACCCTCAACCATAGAATTATTTATGTTGCTACTTCACAGCTATAATCTTGCTACGAATCATAATGTATATTATGTTATATACATTATATATGTTAGGCAAATATCTGATGTGCTACCTCAAAGGGGTCAACCATCCACAGCTGAGCACCACTGGTTTAGAGACTGGGCTGCTTTCGAGAGTCACAAATGAGTATCTTCCGTTTCATGAAGACTAATAAGTTCTGTTCAGTGTAAGCAAAGGATAAAGCAGAAAGAAAGCAAAGGAAAAAGGAGAAAACATGCTGTAGGGAAGGACCAAATGAGGTTGAAACCGAACCGAACCGAACCGCCGTCTGATCCTATGGGCGGGACAGAGGCTTTAACTGTGGTTGGAGGGGAACACTTTAACAAGGCCTGGTGTTGGATTTGCTTTGAAAACAGGTGATACCGAGATGTGCTCATTTGTATTTAAGAAGGATCATTCTAGAAGGCATCTGTGCTGTGAATTTAATGTATGACTTATAACCTATATCTTACATATGACAAAACATATACTCCTTGTAGGTGGAGGTTTTGTTGTTGTTGCTGCTGCTTACACAAATTGCCTGAGCTTAAATAACTTTGTCCTGACAAAAATAAAGATGAAGGATAAAGAACAGCAAGGAAGAGAAAGACTAACCAGGCTGTTGAGATGTGCCCAGGGCCTGGATATACAGCGGGTACCCAGACTGCAAGAGCAGTGCAGGCTGTGGAGACAGAAGAGTGAAGTTTATGTGAAACTGGGATTCTCCATTAGTACCCTGCAGTGAACAGCTGGGAAGGAACTGGCTCCAACATGACCTGAGCAGGTGGCGACATGGGAAGGAGGACATGCACTGCTGAATTTGGTGGTGCTGCAGACTGCTGCCAGGCATGGCTGGAAGAGTCCATCGAGTGAAAAAGGCTAGAATGAGAGGGCAGAGTGGGCTGCGTGGGCTGAGTGGACAGGCCTTCTTAGTCCACAGAGCCGTACTCACAGGAAGGGCCACGGAAATAACGATGCATAAGACATCACAGATGAAGTTGTAACTGGCATCAGACAAGAGAACTCCTGCAGAAAGCTCTTGGCAGGAAGGACATGCTAAGTGACTTGATCAGCTTACTAAGACTAGCAGCCCTTCCCCCAGCTGCAGAAACTGCAACAAAAGACAGAGGGTGAGCAAGAAGCCAGTCATCCCACCTATAAAGAGTCCACCCAGGCTGTGACATCTTCCTACTTTGTTTTAATTTGCACTTTTAAAACTTTGTTTAGTTGTTTTGTTTTAGCCTGTGTCTCAACTAAACAGGCGCTCACCTTCCTTTGCCTCTCCCCACTCTACAATGAAGTCTCAGTTAACTTCCAGACTTCCAGACCATGCCCATTCCTCTCGGTCACACTTCATTCACTTTTGCTGCTTTCCCATTCCTTCCTTGCTTTGTGACTTAATTATTAAGAATACACCTATCTCTGAAGATTATAAACTACATTTCCTCAGCTCAGCATCTCGTATATCTGAACCTTACTGGGCACACAAAAGAAGGGTACACACCCTTCTACAGAAATTAGCCTCAGGTCTCTCGGCAAATCACCTGTTACCGAAGTTGCTCCCTGAATAGCAGTGGGGAGCATATCTTCCAGTAAAGATAACTTACCAGGAAGACTTGTGTGAAATGAAACTAAAACAGTGAAGAAACAAGAAAAACAAAACAAAACAACCTGGAAAACACACCCAGCCGACAGACATACAAAGCACAACAAAAAAAGAGATAATGAAAGAAAAGCCACTTGTGACATGCCCACAACTCCTCATTACCAGAGGCCAAAGTTAACCGGAAGAAACAATGGTGAGATGCAAGAAAAAGGTTCTATTTTTAAAAAGGACCAATGGCCACAAAGAAGACTCAGATTAGCAAATGAATGAAGAAAAAAATAAATTCAGGATTTAAATAAGAATGTTGGGGGGGGGGGGGAGAAAAAAGTAGTCAACTGTTTGGAGGAGAAAGTTTTTTAAAGGGGGAGAAAAAATCGGTAAGGAAATGAAGATTTTGAAAAAGAACAGAGGGGAAGTTCAAGAGTCAACCTAGGGGATGGGGGATGCACAGCAAAAAGCATCCCTAAAAACTCAAGAACACACTGCAGCCAGGGAAGCAGGCAGGCTAACTTCAGAACTTCCCCTTCCCTTCCTCTACCCTCCAATCCAACCAGCCGCCCTGTCGCATCCCTAGTTCTAGCTCTGTAGCAAAGTACCTGCTGTGGTGTGACTAGGAATGCCCCCAAGACTCATGGGTTTGAATGATTGGCCAGTGGGAGTGGAACTATTAGGAGGTGTGACCTTGTGGGAGGAAGCATGTCATTGTGAGGGCAGGCTTTGAGAGATTTCCTGTGTTCAGGCTCCACCCAGTATGGAGCTCAGTCTTAGTCTGCTGCTTTCAGATCAAGATGTAAAACTCTCAGCTCTGTCCCCAGCACCACATCTGCCTGGATACTGCCATGCTTCTCACCATGATGATAATGGACTAAACCTCTGAAATTGTAAGTCAGCCCCAATTAAATGTTTGCTTTTATAAGAGTTGCCATGGTCCTGGTGTCTCTTCTCAGCAATAAAACCCTAACTAAGACAAACTGTAAGGGGAAAAGGCCAACTAACATATAGAGGCAGATATATTAGAAATTACACATGACTTCTCAATGGAGACTCAAAAAGCCAGAAGGGCCTGGAAATGAAATTCACAAAGTAAATGAAAGGAACTAGAAAAAATCAGAAAGACAAATATGATATGTGTCTTAGTTAGGATTTTATTGCTGTGAAGAGACACCATGACCATGCAAATTCTTATAAAAGAAAATATTTAATTGGGTCTGGCTTATAGCCCAGAGGTTTAGTCCATTATCATCATGGCAGGAAGTATAGCAGCATGCAGGCAGGCATGGTGCTGAAGAGGTAGCTGAGAGTTCAACATCTTGATCCAAAGGCGGCAGAAGGAGAATGTGACACACTGGCCAGACTTGAGCTTTTAAACCTTAAAGCCTGCCTCTAGTGACACACTTCCTCCAATAAGGCCACATCTCCTAATAGTGCTACTCCCTACGGCCAAGCATGCAAACGCAAGAGTCTACGGAGGCCATTCCTATTTAATCTGCCATACTATCTATCCACTTATATGTGGATGTTAGCTGTTAAGCCAATGATAAGCTACTGAGGTAGTTATAGGATAAAGGACTGGCGTGGGGAGGGGCAGAGAGATCTCCCTAGGAGAGAGAAGTAGAATAGATGTTATAGATGGATAGAGTGGGAGCTGCAATAGGAGTATCAGAGAGAAGGCGCGAAGAGGAGGATCAGGAAGGGGATGTGGGGAGAGACAGCTAATATTAAGGAGCAGTTGAGGGGAGTATGGAAACCCAATACAAATAGAAGCTTCCTAAAATATATACCTATATGAAGGTGATCTACCTGAACTCACCAAATAAGTGACAGGGGCTCAACTGGCCATCCCTTGTCACCAAGCGAAGCTTCCAGTTCTGGGACTGGGTTACAAATACTTGATTTGTTGGACAAAGAGATCCCATGGGAACAACTGAGTCTGTTGCCAAGTCTGTAGGTTGCTATCCACAAACTGGCAGTAAGGCCCCATTGCTGAAGACATCTCCACAATTCATTGAACATGGAGAAGTTGAACTGATGCCTACATAGTGTAGACAACGGTATTCTGCATGCTGGGGGGTTAGGGGGGACCAAACATCAAGCCAGCCACAAACTGTTAAATGGACAAAGGTTTCTGGGCTTCCAAGACATGCTAGTGCAATGGTAGCAAAAAACCTGTGAGAGTAACCAACCAATACCTAGTTTGATTTAAGGCCCACTCCACAAGATGGAACCCATACCTGACACTGTTTAGGTGTCCAAGAACCTGACACTAGATAGTCCAAAGACCTAGAGTAAAACCAAATACTACTGTCATAAAACTTAAACAACAAAAAACACAGCAAAATGACTTCTAGTGACATTCTGCTATACTCATAGATCAGTGCTTTGCTTAGCCACCAGAGAAGCTCCTTCCTGCAGCCAATGTGAACAAATACAGAGACCCACAGCCAGATATTCATTACGGAGAGAATGAGAGACCTTCACTCAGTCATGAATGGGATGTCTCCATCAATCCCCTCCCCACAGGGCTCAGGGAACCCTGCAGAAGTGGGAAGAGAGTAAGAGCCAGTTTGGGTGGAGGACACCAAGGAAACAAGGCCCCACAAATCAACAGGATCAAAAGGCCTATGTGAATGGAACACATAAGAGACTGAGGCAGCGTGCATAGGGCTTGCATGGGTTGGGGTCCTATAGCTGAAAGGTAAGGGGGGTGCGTGCCCCTATCCCTAACCCTGAAACAATCTCCAACTGAAACCACTTACAAATGAAAATTCAGTTTACCTCCAAAAGATAAGACACTGGGAAAACCAACTACTCCTAAGGGAGGCTGCCTGCCTAGCAGCAGATGCCAATACACAGTGAGCTCAGCAGAGTCTTTGGAGCTTCCTTGTCTCATAATGTCCTGTCAGTACTCTTCCTGTTTTGTTTAAATTTTATCTTATTGGTTTTGTTTTTATTTTATTTACATGTATTTTCTTCTCTCTTTTTACCCTACAGGTTCTTTGCATGTATATTATAGCGTCCAGCTTATGGGATTCCTGAGTGCACAAATGAGCAGGTCTCTGTTTATTATGCCTTCTCATCATGGGCTCTTTTCCTTCCATTTATCTGTGTGTCTAATTCCGATGTGTCCAGAGACAGAAACGGGGTGAACCTGGATGGGGTGGGAGATGGGGAGGAAGTTGGAGGAGTAGGAGGAGAAGAAACTGTGATCAGAACATAATATATAAGAAAAAGATTATTTTCAACAAATGAGGAAAAAAGTTGAAGGTCAGAAATAAAACCACAAAACAGAAGCTTCAACTAGCTTGATATAGCTGTTCTGATACCTGAAAAAGTAGATTCCAAATCACAATGAATCACAAGGGATAAAGCAGCCAACTGCATATTAATAAAGGGAACAATTTAACAGGTATCTAACGATTATAAACACTATGCACCAATGTAGTGGAACCCCCATTTTAAACAAAGAGCAATGAAAGACATGAAGGATGAGGAAGTATGAGTTACATATAGCATCCTCACCTTCAGACAGTCCTCCAAACTAAAAGTCAACAGAGATACTTCAGAGCTAAACCCTAGAGACCCACAGGATATTCCACCTAACAGATAAAGAATACAGATTCTTTTCCGTGGTCCATGGAACATGGAACCCTCTCTAAAACTTACAATTTAACCAGGCACACCTTTAATCCCAGCACTTGGAAAGCAAAGGCAGGTAGATAGATTTTTGTGAGTTCAAGGCCTGGTCTACAAAGTGAATCCTAGGACAGCCAGGGCTACATGGAGAAACCCTGTCTCAAGAAAAGAAAAGAAAACACACACACCAAACAAAAAGAGATGACATAATAGGCCATTAAGGAAGCCTTAACAAATACAAATGAAGTGAAATGATTCCTTATATCATATCAGATCATGGTAGAATAAAGCTGGACAGCCGAAGCAAGAAGAGTCCATAAAAACTTCAGAGCTAAACCCTAGAGATCTACAGAATACTCCACCTAACAGATTCTTCTTGGTGGCCCATGGTATGTAGGAAAACAGGTAAAAACAAGTAAAAATAGAGCCAAAGCAATTCTAAGGAGAGAAACAACGCTGTCGGAGCACACGGATGAACTGTGGAATACAGGAGGGAGCAGGAACAAGCCCTCAGAGCCACAGCCCTCTAATCTCTGACAACGTACCTCAGGGGAAAGTCTTCAACAAATGATGCTGGAAAATCTGGATGTCCACATGGGGAAGAGTGAACTTACATCCCTAACTTTCATTCTGCACAAAGGAACCAACGTGAAATGAATCCAAGACTTGAGAACCTGCTAGAGGGTAATGCTGAACATGGACCTGGGAAAGGGCTTTGAGAAATGACCCCAATAGTACAGGAAATAACCTCTAAGAGTTGACAAACGGATTACATAAAATTTAAAAAAAAAAAAAAAAACCACAGTAAAGGAAACAATCAGCACAGTGGCAAGACAGCTGACATGAGATAAAACTTTTGTCAGCTCTACACCATTTAATGTCAACAACAACAAAAGCAAAAGTAAAAGAGCAAACTTCAAGTGCTCTAAGACTTGGGCTAATAAACTGAATAGAAAGTTCTCAGAAGAAACATAAATGGCCAATAAATGAAAAAAATGGTAAATATCCTTTGCCATCAAATGGACACCATTTTGAGGTTCCATTTATTATGGAGAAGTGAGCAGAATATTAGCTGAAAACATTTACAGCATTAAAAGAGAGAGAGAGAGAGAGGGAGAGAGAGAGAGAGAGAGAGAGAGAGAGAGAGAGAGAGAGAAGGGGCTGATCATAAGTGTAAGGCAGAGAAGCTTAGCCTTAAGCTTCAATAGCTGTTCAATTACTTGAATGAATCCATGTTTCATTATTACAGTATTTGCAGCAATTCCCCATGAGGACTGACGTTATGCAGAGTGGAAGGAGGTGGCCCGCATCTCCTGCCACACAGGGCACTTGTCTTCCACTCAGCTTGTGCTCAGGTGTCAGTAAAACAGGCAAAGGACAAGAACCACTTCTCAAAACAGGACTTTCAGGAGCATCAGACATGCACATGGTGCAGACACACAAGTAGGCAAAATACTCGTGTACATAAAAGTGAGGCTATAAAAATAGAAATAAAAAAACAACAAGTTTAATGATAGTTTGAGATAAAAAGATTGCATAACAGAAAATGGTGGGTATTATAAAATATGATTTATATTTATATATGTATGTCTAGAAGGATACACATGAAATGCTCATAATTGTATTTGAATGATTAATTTCTTCATTAACAGTGAGCATACCTTATTTTGATGATAAGAAACAAAATCCTTATTAAAGTGCCTTAACACTAGACCATCTTCTACTTTACCCTACAACCTGTGGGTGTTTCTGGGAAGCCTTGCCCACAGCGGGTTTCACCATTCCCTAAGTGGGGATGGGGGTGTCTTGAGGTTTATGGGGGTGGAGAAAGGAGCTGGCTGGCATGGGTATGTTTGTGTTAACTCATTCCTTTCTCCTCTTGACTGTAATGAGATCTTACCAGTTCTCCCAAGCTCAGTTCTGTGATTTCCCAGTTACAATGGCCTGTAACGGGAACTGTGCACTACAAGAAACCTTTTCTTTCTTAAGTTGCTCTCCTGAGGGTATTTTACCATAGCAACAGGAAGACAACAGTATCAGCAATTAGCTAGTGGGGAAGGCTTGAGGGCTATGATGTGGCTACAGAGAAGTCAGAGAGCAGGAAGGATGTGATCTGGGCTGGAAGGGAAAACAACGCTGCGGATGGAGAAGAGAATGGGGAGAGAGGTACAAGATGGCCAGAGGAAAGTAAGACAGTACAGCAGAGTCTGAAGGAGACACATCTCTTCTACGGACCACAGGACCACAGACGGTCCTTGTAGGGAATTCTCACACTCCAGATACCACACAGAGGAAAACCGTACAGAATAATGATCACCTCGAACCAAAGCCCAGTGTAGGAAGCAAACAAAACGGCAAAGAAAGAACAACCTGCTAAGACTTTATGCCAGAGACCAAACAGTCTCTACAGAAACTCATCTGACTTCACATTTCAGTGGTGGCCTTGGTCACAGGAGGAATTCTAGTCTCGTTTTAGTCTAGTTGTCTGGCTTGCAACTTGCCTAGGTAACTGGGAAAACTGGGTTTCTGTGTGTGGGTTCCCTGCTTGGGGACATGGAAGCAAGCAGTGTGTACTATTCCAGTGTGAAGCTGCCCTTTTAAGGGATGCTGACATTATGATAACTAAGTGATTTCATTCGTTCCTGTTGTCTTCAGGTAGGAAACCAGCGCCTTTCAGGAAACTGGGGATGGAGCTCAGTGGGGAAGTGTTTACTTGTAACCCAAATGAGTGGGGAAATTACCACCTTCCCCTTTTATTAGAAGTAAACCTTAAAGACTGGAACCCAAGTTAAAAAGGGAATTTCAAAAGGAATCATAAAGGATGGGCAAGTTACCACACACACTTGCTCTGAAAACGTACACCTTGCAGAGGAGGTAACAGCGCAAGTCTGTTCAAAGCCTTCGCCTTCCTGCACACAGCAGTGACTCTTAATTAAGTCTCAGCCACTCCCTGCTTCAGTCATGAAGTCCAAGGCAGACCCTTTGCTCAGCTAACCAAGGCTTACCACATGATAAATCAGTGGAGACAAATGAACCCTTTGAATAAGAGAGATTAAGAGTGATAGTTTTTTTTTTCTTTTTAAGCTTTTCATTGACTCTGTAACATCATGACCCCAATCCCGCTCATCTCCCCATCCCTCCATATTCACCCTCTGCCCTTGCAACCTCCCCTCCAAAAAGGGGGGGGGGGGGAATGAAAGCTGTGGTGCCCACAGTTTTACTTGCAAATGTTCACTGCAATGAGTCATTGGTCTGGTTCAAGGCAGATGCTGACCCCTGGATTAAGTCCATCTGTTGTCCCCACCACCATCACCATCACCCCAGCTGAATTTCCCACTTTACTAGAGAATTAAGGAACACAGTGTTTACACATATTTCTGCATAGATGAGACACATAAACACTATGCTAGCACACAAAAAGACTACACATTGCATGATTCCATTTTAAGAAATGGCCAGAATAGGTATACAATAGTGATTGGAGTGGGGGTGGGTGCAGGGACACAAAAGGAGTGGCTGCTAATGGTCTCAAGGGTGTGTGTGTGTGTGTGTGTGTGTATGATGGGCAGGTATGTGTGTGCTACAGCATATGGGGAGGTAAGTGAACATTCTGTGGATTTGGTTCACTTCTTCCACTTTACAGAGTGCCAGGAATCAAACACCAGCCCTTAGGTAAGAATTTTTAACCTATGAGTCATTCTCATGTGCCTTAAAGCTTCTTTCTTTCTTTTGAAGAGTTTTCTAGATGTATTCCTTTTACTATTGTATGTGTATGAGTATTTTGTCTGAGTGTATGGGCACCACATGCATGCCTGCTGCCCATGGAGGTCAGAAGAAAGCAGCAAATTTCTTGGGACTGGAGTGATGGTGGTTGTGGGCTGCCATGTGGGCCAGGAATCAAGCTCAGGTCCTCTGCAAGAGCAACCAGTGCTCTAACCACTGAGATATCTCTCCAGACTCTCAAAACATCATGAAAAGGATAGAAACGCTCTAAACCAGAGTCTTTAAACCTGTGAGGTATGATCCCCTGGGGTTAAACCACCCTTTCACAGGGATCTCCTAAGATCATTGGAAAATACAGATACTTAAGTACAATTCATAAGAGTAGCAAATTACAGTTATGAAGTCGCAACAAAAATTATGTTATGGTTTGGGTCCCAACAACATGAGGAACTGTATTAAAGGTTGAAGGATTGCGAAGGTTGAGATCATGGCAACCAATAGTCACATAATCCTGTGCATAGCCTACAACCAACAAATTGCACATCTAAAATGGGTGAATCTGAAAATATGTAAATTATACCTCAATAATGCTATTTAAAACATTTAATTAGGATGTTCAAGTATTTTATGTTAAATAGCATCATTAAAAGGCTGTATTATTTATTAAACCAAACAGCTTACTAAAAGAAAAAAGTTTCAAAGTTTTTTTTACTTGAGATAAATTTGAAAGTTGGTTAAATAGATTCAAGGAGAGTAACAATGCTGAGATAATTTATCTGAACTGTGTCTTCCAGCATTTGTGACTGCTGACAAAGAGCAAAGGACACTTTATTCTACCAGGTAGAAGGAAAATCATTTAAGTGGACTGATTTGTGGGTCACAATGACCTCTGAGAGGACTGTAATCAATTGAGATAAATTGTGCATTTTGGAAGTAGTATTAGTGTGTGTTATACATGAAATTACAAAACTCATGTAAATAAATCTTTTCTAAAGTGGAGTTAAGAATTTAGTCTTCAAATTTTTATTTTGCATGTTTATTTTTTCTGGAAAGAACTAAACTTTAGCATAAAGATTAGGCTGCCATTGACAGCCCATTATCAATCTTACAATTATACAGAGCAGAATTACCATAGTCATTTAAATATTTCAAAAGATAAGCCAAAGAAAATGATGGGGAAATAAAGTTACAAAGTTTTTATGTAGAAAAGTAATTGCCTAGAAACTATATATTTGAACCACAGTTGAAAATGTTTAGTGGCATTTTAAAAGAAAAAAAGTGAACACAAATATAAATGTTTGTCCTCAGGAACAAAGAAATAGTGTCCGAGCCTGAAGGGACTGACCAGGGTGTAGTCCGACCCCCATGATCATACTGACAGATGGCATGTCAGAGAGTCACCTGCATGGCGTATGCTAGCAGGACCATCGCCTTACACGTGGCCTAGGATACCAGTAATTACAATCACGTTGGCGGGAAACATGAAACTGAGGCTGAGGTAGAACAAACAACAGAGTGACAGTTACAGTTAAAATGGAAAAAAGTCCATAGTAACTCTGAAAGTAAGAGACATGGGGAAATGGGGGTTTTCTCAGGGAGTGGGAAGAAAGGGTAATACAGAGGTAGAGGGAGGCAAGGGATGAATAGCACTAAGGATGTTTGAAAGCCATAGGTAAACATTGTTTATCACACCTCCCTCCCCCTCACATGCCCAAACCTCCACCCCACAAACCCCACCCCACCCCACCCCACCCCACCCCACAGTTTAGATAGAGTTACTGTACATTTTTCCCCAAGAGCCACAGACTGTTTAACAAGAATCCCTGTACCAGGCAGGCACAGGAGACTTCCTGAAGAGTGGATGGGTAGGAGAGCCCAAGAGACATCCCCAGACAATAGAGGCTATTGGTATGGCCTTTGCTTGCCTCCTGGAACTTGAAGGTAAAACCCTATTGCATAAGACAAGGCACCCTTTGGAAACAGGACTTGGAGAGTTGAGCTGGAGCTGACTCAGGAGCCTCCTTCCTGAGAAGTTGCTATGCACACCGCCAAGAGAAGAAAGCAATCGATAGCCCTACCCAGCTGTAAAGCCTACAAACCAAGACCCACAACAATGATCCCCGCTAGTGCAACAGTGGCATCTTTATCCTGACAAGAGTCAACAACTGTCTAACGGATTTAAGGCCCAATCAACAGGATTCGTGTCTGATACTATAAACCTAGCCTATCACCTGTGGCTGAAGAGGCCACATGTCCCAAGAGAACTCACTATTGTCATTTTCTAACCAATATAAATTTTAATTGTTTCTCAATACTTATCCCTATGCCTACAGATAAGTTTAGCCCTCACCCCTCATCCAAAAAAAAAAAAAAAAAGCACGTTTCTGCAACAAATAGAGGCTATTACAGAGATCCATAACTGGTCAAAACACAGAAAAGATACCATAGAGTATGCAGGCCCAATTGACACAGTCACCCAAGTGTAAGAGTTAATATAAGTCAGGATAGCCTCAAATTTTTGTTGTAACGGGGATAATTCCTGATTCTCCTGCCTGTACCCTGCAAGTGCTGGCACTGTAAGTGTGCACTAACGTGCCTGCCTCTCTGTGATCACTCAACACAGTTAGTTTTTTTTCATTCTGAACTGGTCCCCAAGCACACATTCTCTTACTCCATCACAAGTAGGTTAGACAAACGTAGTAATAATTTATATGAACCAATAAAACTTTACTGTTAAATCTGTGTACTAAAATGTAGAGTTGTGTTTAATTGAAAGTAGTTGACCCTTTGGGTTTATTTATCTACTTAGACATTCAACCATCTCCTAGCTTAGGTGCTTAGCAGTCTTTAAACACTTGAATTAAACTTACATCAATCCTTTGCGTGTCACATATGACATAAATGCTATTGCCAGCCTGCTGCTTCTAGGTTTGCGGAAGTTGTTTTATGCTCTCTTTTTATAACTGAGCTCTAACTTGCCTCTCGTGATCTTTAAAGCACTGCTCTGCCTCACAGCAGATGCACCTCTGTCCTCTGCTATGTGCAGCTTCCCTGGTCTTGTGTATTCTCTGAACTTGGTTTTCATACATGTCACTGGCTTTTCTTCGTTATCCCTAAACACTGATTACAGAATTTCACTCCGACTCCACTTCTGGATTTGCTGATCTGCCTACCTTGCAATTCATGGCCATTTACAGAAGCAAGCCAGCAGTAGGAAGTAACTACAGCTGCAAAAGCTGGATGGCCAAACACAGCTGCTCATTTCTAGACTACTTCTGATCTGTTAACATCAGTTCCAAATGCTGAAATGATAGAGAATTCCTTCCAGAATTCTAGGTCCAGTGGCCTGCAGGACCAAAGGAGATAGCAGGTCAGAGGGCTGCACTGCTTTGGACATAGCCACTAAATAGATCTGTGGCATAATTTTAGCTGGGAGCTAGCAGATTCCCAGCTACTTTCTAAGCTTGGTTCTTCAACCTTCTCAGAGATTCTGACTACCTAAAAATTATTCTTTCAATAACTTCCTTTGTGGCTTGAATTGCACATGGCAACTGTTAACTGAAAAACTTCAAAAATGCATTTCTGGTTGAAAAATGCAAGCTGGTACCACCACCCACCCACTGTGTTACCGTGTAGACACCTTTTTTCTTGAATTCCTAATTATTTTTTTAAGCTAAAATCAAACTGGCCTGGTTATAAGAACCACCTGGAGCACTTAACAAAACCAAAGAGTTTTTCTCATATTGGCAGTTGTAACTCAGATATAGGACAGATGTGCAAGAATATACTTTTAAAACAAATCCCTTTACTTACCCAACCCTCCAGGCCACCACACATACCAGTAATACAGTTCCAGATGTTGTTCTTGTAGTCAGGTAACTGGACAGCACTACCTAGGACAAATTCTTAGGCAATCAGCTAGGTCAGGGGCCAATTTTTGTAAGGGGAAAAATATTTTTCCTTTTAACTAAGAAAAAGGAGTTGGGTATTTCCAAGTGCCCTTTTGGAATTCACTGTAATGACTAATGGGATGCACAGGCTTTGGTGATGACCTAGGTATGAATCTCAGCTGCAGAGCTAGGGACTACTGGATGTCTAGTAGATGACAACAAGCAGGCAAATGAGTCACAGAATGGCAGTGTGAGGACCACAGGAGAGGATGTGCACTGCGGGAGCCTGCATCAGACAAGGAGTCCCAGAAAGGACTTCCTTTTCTTCCCTTCATTCTATCCATAAACCCCATGTTCATTCACTAGGACGCCTTTCATTCGGGAAAAGGTTTGTCTTGACTTTTAACTCTCTGGGACATGAAATACCATGGTCTTGGCAGGTTTAGACCTTCTAGAAAGCTAAAATATTAAACTAAATTGTTTATTTTATGAGCCAAATTCAAATAAAGACATTTGAAATATGCTTTGCTTTAGGGAAAGAATTTTACTTTGAGAAAGTGGCTTTAAGTATACAGTGTGTGTTTCAGCATTTGTCCTAACTGTGTAAGTTTTAAGTATACAGTGTGTGTTTCAGCATATGTCCTGTGTAAGCTGAAGCTAAACAACATGGCCTACTATTCTACTTTAAAATTTATTTAATTTTATAAAAACATTTTTAACTCGAAATAGTTTTCAAAATACATCATTTTCCCACTAGAATGATTCCAGCAATAAACTGAAATTCCAACATTAATAAGAACCCACATTTAACTGGGCTAAATACAGTTACAGGTGGTTACATGCAGACATATTTGTGGATATGTATGTATACACATTAGCACAGGCATACTGAAGTCTTTGCTTTGCCACTTGAGAGCATATAAAATATTAATACATTGACTTCCTGATATGGGATGCCATCCTGCAATGAAAGGAATCACACTCCTTGGAGAAGTGGCTGATTCTAGTTCTGAGGCATGAAATGGACAAGCTGAGCTTTCTTAATGGTTCTAGAAAGTAAGAACAACATCCCATATTGACGGGAATATGTCGGAAGAGTCAGCATCAACTGAAAAAAACCTTAGTCAGCTAAAGCTATGTAGTTTGAGGAAAAAAATACTACTGGATTGTAATTTAAATATAAATATCAATGAGCCAATACTCATGTAAATGATAAGTTAAGAAATGGGGAGAAGAGGCTAATCTTTCATGCAAGACAATTCCAAATAAATTACACAGATTTCTTCCCTAATGAGGTGAAGCTCAAATTTGCACTACAATCTGAGCTGCATGTAAAAGGCTCCTTTTAAAGAAGACAACATGGGAGGGAAGGCCGCCACTTTCCCATGGGGAGCCAGACAAGTAGTGCTGCAGCCAGGTAACCAAGGTCAACTGACATCAACAGTCATAAATCACACTGTGCTGCCAGTGTTTATTTTACAAGACATAATGATATCAATACTCTCTCTACCTCTGGGCTTCTCCTTTATCCAGCCCATATAACCCCAGTGTAATTGTAAGAAAACACATCAGATAATCTAACAGAGGAACATCCTACAATATATTGGACTAGTAGTCCTTCAAATGTCCAAGGAGGTCAAAACCAAAAAAGTTTGAGAAACGTTAGAATCAGAAGAGCCTAAGAAGTCATGATAAGTAAATATAATGAGTACCTTGGAAAGGATCTGGGAAGAGAACACTCATAGGTAAACATGGCGACATGAACTTGAGATTAGCTCCTCAGTTATAACAAAGGTGCTGTAACACTGGCAGAAGTTAAAATAGGGGGAAGCTGAAGAAGGATGTTACCTAGAAGTCTACATTCTGGGTTTTTCTATAGATCTCAACTTGCTGTGGCGGAAAACTGTAGCAGGATTTTCCCTGTCCAATTACATTAAAATATTAGTGCAGCAGGAGACCTATCATTGGACACGGAAAAGGGAGGCAGAGCTAAGAGTTGCAGGGACAGAGAGCGACTCAGGAGAGAGGAGGAAGCGAGATGGAGGGTGATGGACAGGATGGTTCAGAACCAGCGTGTTTTAAGTAGCCACAGGTAGATATGACATCATATAGGGATAGAATAATTGGGGTAACCTGTCTAATCTAGGTGGGCAGCTTGTACCACTATCAATTGGCCCTGATTTTATTGTGTAGGCATCTTGTGAATTGAGAATTTATTGATATATAAATCTGATTGATTATAAGTTTCTAGAGTTTGTTTCTATCGGGTTGTTGGGTGTTGTGGCAGCTGACCATGGTGTGGGCGGTTGTTGTGTGGGGCTGGCGTGGCAACAACCTACCAAGGGAACTTAGCAAGCTGGTAGAGACGTTTCAGAAGCTCCAAACCAAGAGAGATCACCAAGTTGAGAACACCCTGCTGGAGCCCTATGGCCCGAAGGTGCCCAGCTAATCATAGGATACAAATAGTCTTTTTTAATATTTCCCGCAACAGAAAACCTAGTTGTAAAGGGCTTCCCCAGTCTCCCATCTAGGTCTTATCACTCTCAAGCAGGTTCTCAGTTTCTCGTACACACACACACACACACACACACACACACATACACACACGTAAAAATGTGTGTGTACACGTATGCCAAGGCTTGTTAGGCATATTGTTATATATGCACACTATATGTCCTCATCTCAATATAAACTGTACCACAGTACAAATACAGGCTATACCGGTTGCTCTCCTTGCCTGACAGTTTGCGCCTCTCTTGCAGCCGCATGGAAACTACGGTCTGACTGTTGCACAAACTCTCTAACCAGTAACCTAGTGTGACAGT